>JAVQJL010071039.1:0-71951 GCA_036024295.1 Nannoperca obscura
ACGGCTCAAGCTTGAACAGTAATACACCTTACAAGTTCGGTCGCTGGTTCAGCATGGACAATACGTTCAGTGTTCCTGTTTCCTGTGTTCCCTTCTTACTCTTTGTGTTGGTGAATCAGGCCGGGCTCAGGTATTCCCCACAGAGAAGAGGAGTGAGCAGAGATTGAATGCCACAGCAGTGACTTGGAGAATGGTGTTCAAATCCACTAGCTGTCGACATTCAGAAATAGATGTAGTGGAGTAGCATCACTCCCTTAACACTAATCAATGATTGATGCTGGACATCGATGTCCTGATTAGACAGACCTTGATTCCCACCATACAAACAAAAGCCTGCGTTGTTGCAGAGGACACTGGCACACATGTGTGCAGATAAGCAGATAAACTACAAGCTGAGATTGTAAAAGCAGTCCCAAAGCCTTATCATTGCAGTGAGGGAGCTTCCTCATAAAGACATGACACTAATGGTAACAGATGAGGGTTATGCAAAACAAAGAGGGGCATTGAATGCTGATTTTCTTATGCATATCCTCACTATCAGAAACACAAGACCTGATTGTTCTTATCTTTTAAATGGCTGGCATTGATGGAATGAGGACAAAGGAAGGGGCTCTGGTTAATTCATAAGACATGAGGCACAACTCATGATTCAAAGTCATTAATCTGCTGTGAAAATTGAACTCTGTTAGTGGTTCAAGATTCAATGTGTTACTTGATTACAATGGGAAAAGGGGGGGAAACAGAGAAATAAGTCACTGACCCTGAATCTGAAATGCAAAGCAGTAATGCAAAGACTGCATTTAGGTCAACTCTCCATCTGACAACAGAAGACAACAGTGAACTCCCATAAACAGGAAATGTTCCTTGTTGACACTGCAGTTGGGATAGATGGTAAACATGGACATTGAGTGGTAACACGTGGTTTCCCTCTCTTTCTCTCTCTTGAGCAGCAGTCGGCTGTTTCGCAAGATGAATCCTCAAGAGGGACAGGAGAGGTCCAACAGCATCATCAATATCCTGTCCACTGTCACCCCCAGGAAGGTAAGACCATCAGCTCGTAGGAGATAACATGAAATGCAATCATCTGCATACCAAACCTCTCCAAACCAAAACACCTCTCCTATGAATGTCAGCTTGTGTGCGATTTGATTTTTATTGCCGTCTCTGACAGATTTTAACAGCAGGTCTAAATGGTTTATTCATGTCATGTCTGAACTTCACTAACATTATGACTGGTTGCAGGAAATGTCCCATAAAGATCTGCAGGCGATAGATAAAATAAAATGGGATCCTCCATTTCCATATGACCCGGCCAGTGGCTGGAAAAAGAGCAGCATCAATGTGAAGAATTACGGACGGAAGATTCACAGCTCCAAAGTTCGTTTCCGCTTCCTCCACTGCCAGGTGAGCGAAACAAAATTACTTTTTAATGACTCTATGCTGAAATATTAGGAAAGCAGCTATAAAAGAAAACAAAGCTAATGCGGCACAATCCTTATTGTGGTTAATGAGGTTTTAAACAAGGGTCGTGCCCACAAAGATACTTCATGCCAGTCATCTACGTATGTGAACCATGTGACTGTCAAAACCGAAATAAACAACTAGAAGAAAAAACAGGTGGAGGATGTTGCTCTGCGGCCACCAAACACACTGAAACTTGCTGCTGGCACTGACGTGGTGGCTGGCTGTGAATAATCCAATCAGTTTTCCACAAAGCGGACTGCAGCCTGTGTTTAGACATGCTCGTTTCTGTTGCGGTTGTGAAACACCTCTGAGAGAAAACCTCAGGGTAGAGAGAGTTCCTCTGATCCCAGGGACTGATAGAGGATACATCGGCTCCTTGCGGTGGGAATTGCAATTTGTCAGAGCTGTGACACAACAGCTCTGACAAAATGTAAAAACAGAAGATTGATTGAAATAATGGCGTCATGGCAGCAAAAGAACACATTGTATTATAGCAGAAAGGAAGGAAACAAGTGTTGACAAAAAGAGCCCTACATGAATCATTAGAGACAGGAAGGATTGCTATCAAAAAGGAGTGACTTTTAATCACATTTTGTGGTCACTGAAGAAATGCATTTCTGAGAATCCTCAGATCAGATCATTTCCTGTAGGTGCTTTTTGAATCAGTAGATAATACAAGAACAAGATGTTCAAAAAAATGCTTCTTTTCTCATCAGAGACAAACATCAGAAAATACATTACGGTACAACATGGGCCACCAGCTATGTGCCTATGTACCTGCAGGGTTTCATTTCATCAACACTAAACCCGCTGATTTTACCAATTTGTTTTCTAATCAAAAGCGTGTCAAACTGTGAAACCAGCTGCTGTACTATTTGGTTGGAACTAAAACCTGCACACACTGTATGTGAATCTTGGTAGCACTGTGATGCAAGGACTGTAGTTGTCTTGCAAGGATTTAATTCTCACAGACAGGAGTCTTTTTTATCAACACTGTATCTGCATCTGTATAGCTTTCACCCTTTAACCTTTTTATCTCTACAGGATATACATGACTGCTACCTGGATCTCTTCCAGACACACCTTCATTTTGTCTCCAACAACACAACTGGATTGACATACCAGGTGAGTTTTATTTCAACTCTGGCAATATTATCACGATTCTTCCTTCAAGTACACAGTTCCTCAGTATCGGCTAATTTCTCAGAATTGATTTATATAGTTTTAATATTCCTGCGAGGCAGAATTTAATGTCATCATACCTTTTGACATGCGTACCCTGGCAACAAGCAGTTGGTTAGCAAACAGAAAGTATAATTATACTTCTTCACCTGTCTCATAAAGCATGAGCAGCCCTTAATCATTATTTTACTGTGCCCGACTCCCATGTCAAAAAGAGACAGCTAAGCACCTGCACACAGTATTAGTCATTAGACATGAATACATCATCATCTAACAAGGCTAACCTCAGCACCATGGTGATTACTTCTGTGATAAAATTTAAAACAGTAGAGCATAACTGCAAGGGAAATGTTGCAGAGAATGCTTTTGGCATGTATGGTTTCTTTTTTTTGTCCAAAGAAGCGTGATAGAGCTTTTTGTTGTTTTGTGTGCAGGGAACTCTTCCGCTGAAAGAACTCAACATCTGCAACCTGCAACAGAACTGCAACCACAGTCAACCTCAGGAATTCGCCTTTCAAATAAATGGTAAGCTCCACTACACCAGAAAGGACACATATGGGAGCTGGCACTGAGCCCTGCAATGTTGTAGTCATTGTCATCGTTTTGAGTTTTATCAGTTGTCTTGAATTTAGCCAATCAATCACTCAGATTGCAACAAGCTAATCCAGTAGGATATTTACAACTCAGTGGCAGACTTCGAAGTTAAAAAAACATAGTCAGAGGATGAACTGGAGCTGGTTTGAGAGTCTTGATCTTTTGGCCAATATTGATTTAAATTTAATGCTTAAAATCTGTCACTAGTTTTTACCCCTGCTGGTGGTCGGCTATGTTTGTCCCTCTCATCAATTGGGGATCAAAGTAAAAATTATCTTCAGTTAAAAAACCAGCAAGGAACCACACGCTATTTTCAAGCTGCAGCCTTTCCTATATTGTCACATTCCAGTGATTCAAAGGTGCCGCGACCCTCTTCACCTCCACTCAACCCCAAGACTAACTAGAGCAGGGCCCCTTTCATCCTTGGTCAGGGGGCCAAACCGGCCTTAAAGGCCCAGCTTGTTAGACAACAGGTGCACTTCAGTCGGGCCAGCTGTCGTGCAGAGCAGTCCAGCTATCGCTCTAGCCTTGTCACTGCATATAATCTATGACACATTCCAAAAACTGCTCAGGTTAATGTCTGGTAGAAATTCCACTTAGCTTTTGAACTCTGAACGGAACGAAACGCAATCTGAAACTTGATTTCTTTTCAATAAGTTGACATAAGCTGCTGTAGTGACTAGATAGCTTTGGTCCTTGTCTAGGAAACAATAAGATCAGTGAAGTCAGGAATTAATGTAATAATGTAAAAGTCAATCCCAATCATAAAGAGTATAAGGTTTCTGTGTTTATATGTCTTTATCGTTACATCTCTGCTGTCATAATACTTACACTCTTTAGTGTTGCTTTGAATGTGTACAATGTACAATTTTTGGGATCATGCTTGTTATTCTGTGGTATTGTATTTCAGTTGTTTTCATTGTTCAGTGCAAACCTTTATTTACCTTATGGGAGACATCACTGACAGGAAACATGTAGAGGAAGCATGACGAAATTCTTAGTCAAGTGAGAGATCCCGTGAGACCTGCGTCTTCCTCTCACTGACTGAAAATATGAATCAGCTTTAGTGTACATTTATGTTGGTGAGTTAGTGTGTGATGAAGCAAACAAAGCATGAGAGGGTCCGTAAAAATTCCCGGAAGCCTTTACTCGGGGTGAATGAATGAGGCTGTGAAAGTCAGATAATCATAGTTCGTTGCTGTTATTAATAGTTAATTACCTTTGTAAACTGACTGAAAGTGAGTTTGAGTGTAAGTTTCAGTATGTGATTCCAGTGCCAAGAGTTTTGACATCACTCGTCTTGCTTCAAATGTGGAAAAACATAACGTTCCAGGGGAGTGCTACGGTCAAGGTCTACAATTAAAAGCTGGGATGAAGAGAAAGTCAACAGATCCAGAGTGGCTGCTTTTTAAGGAGCAGTAAGCGGTCTATGGTTCCCGACAATTACTGTACAAAGCCATGGGGCTGGAATGAAATAGGCTATCTCTGCTGGTTATCTATATTATGTGTGGGACTGAGAGAGAGAGGGAGATTCCAGCTCTTTTCATCCCATGTCCTGTTCATTCCTCCTGCGTAAACAGCTTGTGGGAGGGAGACTCTGCTTAGATTTTTAAACGCCAAACAAAGCAGGTCAAGGGGGATCGTCAGCAAGAGGTCTTAAACGTGGTTTGCCGTCTTGAACATGTGTTTACATTTATTGTACTTATTACATAATGTGTTCTAAAGAGTCAGGAAAGCAGATTGTGAACACCATTAATGATTCACCACCATGGCAGGAAGTTGTCTAAAAGGCTCACATAGAGAAGCATGCGTGACACTTTCCCCCTTTAACCTTGTGACCTTTGCACCCTGCAGGTGTCAGCCTTAACCCCATCATCGTCTACTGTGCCAACCAAAAAGAAATGGACCTATGGTTTGGCCTGCTCAAAGAAAATATTGAGGCCAATGGAGGGACTGCAATTGCACCTGAAAACTTCACCAGAGTCAAAGTAAGTTCAGCAACACCGTTTTGATTGCCACCACATTATTATAAATCAAAAACTGACGTGTGCTGCAAAAATGCGTAACATCCTTTTTTTTCAAATTCAAACAAGCACTTGGAGAGTGGTCATCTTTTATTCCACCTGGTGGATTAGCCAAGAAATCAGGGTGTGTGTGTAAGTGTGTAGATTTGGTGAGTCAAGTAGGTCACGACTGGCTCTCCCTGTGGTGCTGGATGACAGGGAGCGGCCATAACTGCATCATAGCTTCATCAAACTAACCCTCACATCTGCAAAGGGTTAAAGTGCTGGCTTCTCACCCACAGGTGAAGCATATGAACCTAAATGTGTCACAACAGAAGAAGAAGAAAAAGAAAGAAGTGACGATGATTTTATAGGCCTTAGTTTAGGAGCATTTTCTATTAAAAAACAAGAGTAACGTTCAACATTTTTAAATTTGAGAGAAGAGCTCTGTTTCTGTCTTATAATTATTTTGCTGCTGATTCACCCCTGTTTATCCACTGTAGCTAAACCAGAACAAGAGTCCCGTGGGCAAAGAGGAGCTGAGGAACTCCATCAACAGAGAACCCATCTATGAGTGGGAGGGCTCTCAGCGGGACAGCCTAGGAACCATCACCTTTGTCACTAAAGTCAGACTGCAGCACCTGCCCTGTCAGGTAAGACGTCACTGCTGCTCATCAAGAGTGAATCACTATGACCGGTCACACTGAAGTAAGACACACCATCTCTGCTCTTGCCTATTTATGGAAATGTACAGCACAGCAGACTGTAACTCATGATACATACATGTTTTCAAACTCTGGGAATTTTTCACATGATGAATAAAAGCGTGGATAACTTCAGCTCTAAATCCAGGTGACTCGCATAGTTTTTAAATTGCGCAACACACACATTACCGCAACACAATATAAGAAGTTACTGAAAAAGGCGAAGTCTGTTTTTGGCAAATGGTACCTCCTCTGCAGATATAACTCTATACTCTCTTTATTGTCCTACACAGTGTCAGACACCTGCAACCAACTGATGAAAAATATACGACCCCTTGCTAACCAAATCAGACATGAGCGCAAACAAATAATTGCTGATTCAGCATCAAACAGCAGGCAATAAAAACAGTCGTCATGACATGGCTTGCATGGATCATCAGTAATTAATTCTCTGTGGGAAATAGCGGCAGCCCTTTTGAAGTGTGCAAGATTTAGGGTCTGGGTGTGTGAGAAGTATTTGCCCGGCTCACGCAGTGACTCAACTCACCTCACAGCTGGAATGTCAGCTGTCTGTCCAGACACACCCTCCAAGAGGGAGAGAAAACATAAACTCTGTCTGCCGCACCTTTAAATGCCCCACTAACTGGTTTGACTGAAGATCTTACTGGAATTTAAACTGTTCCTCTCACCAGAGTAGGATAAAACTGATGTTTTTTTAAATGTTTGTTTGCCTCTGTGATTTGTATTATTCATAGCTAGTTGGAGTTATCAGGGCTTGTTTTCTTACCTTCAGAAGAAAATATGTGATGCCATCCTTTCTTGCACAACACCAAGACTATAATTACCTATAAATCACACTAGTTTTCTGCTAATGGGTGAGAAGAATGAAAACACTGTCCCATTACTGCAATGAATCTACTACATAAACACATTTAGCTCACTAGCCACTATAATCTTGTGTCGACAGGAACAGGGCGACAGACTTCTGGTCATGTATCCATCAACGCTGATCATCCTATCAGAGGAGAATGATGGGCTCTTCTATAAGGTACCACAGACCTCGCTGACCTTTTTCTCTTAAACTTAATCATATCCTGAGCTGTGTGCATTCAATATATCCAGTGTTTGCATCAGTTGTGTTAACGAGTCATTATGATTACAGGGGAAACTTCCACTCAACATGATTACTGTGACCACACCCTGCCAAGACGTCAAGCCCAACACCTTTATGATCGAAGGTAAATACACTGAATCAGTGAGCTGCTCAACTGCAGTCTATTTAGCACGCTGACATTTAAAAGGACATGTTAAAGGGATTTTAATGAGTGTATATTCTTATGCATGCTTTATGCTAAGTGGCCTTTCCATGAATTCACTAGCGTCACACAGTGTAACCCTCCATGAATGGGCTGGTTTTATCCCCAGTGAATGATAATCGGACTGTAGCACATTCCAGTGAGCGAATCGACCGAATGACAGGCTTTGTCCTCCCTCTCCTCTCTTCCCAGGGAAGCTGATCAACCCCATAGTGGTGTCGTGTCTGGACAGGGTCGAGTTCTGCGACTGGATCCAACATTTCAAAGCTGCTGATGTGCCCGTTCTCAGCCCCCCACCCCCTGTGTATGACATCATCTACACCCCTACACACAGAGAGGTGACGTCCCTCCTTCCTTTCATTGGCCAAAAACAATTACACCTCCTTAACTATTGAGTGATCTATCTCCACCTGGTTTATAAGCCTGAAGGTGGAGTGAATTTAAGTATAAGGAAAAGTGATAAAGGAGACAGGCAGCATGGCCCTGCCTCTTTTGTAAATTAACATTCAGCATGACTATGATATGATTTGTAACTACTACACCTACAACTGCTACTAAGTCAACAGTCCAATACAAGTTTAAAAAAAAGACAAAAGTCTGAAAGTTTTGATCATTTGCTCTTAAGTCAAATATTTTAATCTATATTTATATGTTGTCCTATACTCTCTAGGATCCACAGTTTGACAGATGGAGTGGAAACAGCCATGGACGAACTGAGTCTCTTAAGTTCAGCCAGTCACTGAGTGGACGAGGGTCCCACAACCTTCAGTTACCCATTCATGAAGACAACCCTCTCTCCCCAGGATACTCTGAACCCCTCTGTGTAAGTCAGCTACTTCGCAAGTTCAAGAGTTCTTAAACTAATAAACTGAAGCAAGCACACGGACACTACAATATTTGCAAAGATATAAATGTGGTAGACGTAAGTTGTTCTTTGCTTAAAAAACAAACACCTGGTGTTTGTTTTGGTGGAGCTGAGCAGCAACACCTTTCTTTCACAAAGTTAATTATTAAGCAAGGTCTAGAGACCAAACTGCTCCTGTAACAAAGGCTCAGGTGGTGATCCTCAGGCCTTCCAGCAATGAAAATCATAACAAAGTCAGTAATTTTTCCCAAAACAACCTCCACCCATAAAAACAACTTTTAGATCTTGGGAAATAAGAAGCTCTTACAGCAGGCTAGATGCTGATTCAGCAGTGAAAAGTTAGCTTGTTAACTTCAGTCTCTTTCAGAAATGTTGAAGCACTCTGCATTATCAGGACTTTTGAACAACCTCCCCCAGGAGAAGGGCTATGAAGGCCAACTGCCCAGCCAATTAACTTAAAGTGGAGAGGGCTCAGTGCCAAGAAGACATGTTGTTGTTCAGCTTCTGACCACCCTCCCAATTAAATTGATGGAGAGCCTTTTCCTCTCACACTCAGATGACTGTGTTTACTAAAAAACACACAATGATCCCAAAAACTAATGCTGTAGAGAGGAGAAACACTTCATAACGTTTGTTCTACTATGCCTCAGTGGGTAAAATCCCTAATGCCACCTGTTTTATAAAACTCTTGGCTGACTTTTTCCCGTGGTGTGTTTGTTGTCCCTACAGTACAGCTCCAGTCGACCCTCCTCCACTGAGACTTCCCGCCTGGGCAGCAGGACCAACAGCGTGTCTTCCCACACCAGGCCAGAGCGTGACCTACGACCTTTGTCACTGCGCTACTCCTCCCCTCAGCGCAGCTCCTACCTGCAGCCTGCTGAGAGCTCAGTGCTGTCTCAGCTCTACAGTACACCCTATTCTGCCCTGCATCATGCCAGCCCACAGCGGCTGGAGAAAGCTCCGCTTGTCAAGGTAATTCAGTCTGGCGTCTAACCTGTCTAACCAAATATTCCCCCTAAAGCTGTTAACTTTTACAGAACATGCCTGCAGTAACTAGTATAGACACACCAAGCAGTCAGCTGAGAGGAGTCATGATGTATATGCTGTTAACAAATTGGATAATGAGAATTGAGTTTGAAAGATCAATCTTCTTGAAGGTGCAAGGAATGTAAGCTCTTTTATAGCTCATAAACAAAACTTAAACCACCAATCAGAAAACATTTCCTATATTAAGGGGATATCCCTGCATTACTGTGGCAGTTAAGTTTGGAGTTTGTATATAAGACACTGACAGCTGAAAGCAGATTTGTGAGACAACAGATTGGTGTGACACCAGCACTGCAGCAGATCATGATTGGCATTAGTCCAAAACCTGTACTCGGTAATCTGATCCTAGTGTGGCTTATGTGATTGCCTTCTGTGAACCCGAAGAGCGTGAGAGAGAGAACGACACATAGAGGGACAGAGCCGGAAGGGAAATTGGCAAGTAATTTTCCTTTTAAACTAACTCCTGGATGTGTCTGAATCTTTTGTGATCAGTCTAACAGCTGGAGCACCCCTCAGACATCCCTGAACTACACCCTGAACGCCCCCCAGCGCCATTCGGACATGTGCGCCCCCCGACAACCCTTGTCGCCTCTGTACGATGAGCCCTGCAGCCCCGAAATCTACTCCCTGGATGAGGCCAGGCTAGTGGTAAGTGGGTCAATGATACTGGATCCATAGGTTCAATTTACACCTGCACAGCCTGTCTAATATCAAGCAGTGCACACACACACACACACACACACACACACACACACAAACTCACATACGCACATGTTCAGTGAGATCAGGTGCTGTCAATGTCACTTGCAGAAATCAATAAATTCACATGAATGTAATATTTAACCATTACTAAATTTAAATTCATAAATGACTTGTTTCCCTATTCTAGGTTAAATCACTCCAAACCAACAATCAACAGTTACATTTGATTATATAGAAAAACAGAAATTATTTCTACCAAAATCTATTCATTGTAGTTTTACCCTTTTTGACCAAAGATATATTTGACCATGTGAAATGATCTTCAATGTTAATCACCTAAACTCCTGTTTTACATGCTTATAACTGCCCTACTCTGACATGTACACATCTGTTCTTTAGCAACAGAGCTGGCAAGAGCCGATTCAGCACCACCCCCACCACTACTACCAGCAGCAGCAGCAGCAGCAGCAGCAGGCCCCCCAGCTCCTGCCCTCCACCTTCCAGCTGTGCACCCCTCCCACGGGCAAGCGCAGCAGGAGAAGCGTAGTCCAGACCAACTCCCAGGGACAGGCTCTGGGCCCGGAGATGGAGACTCCTCAAAGTCAAGCAACGCAAAGAGCAGATGCCGTGTCGAGGTTAAAGCTGTTGCCTGTGCCCGGCCAAATGCAAGAGCGGGTAAGAAACACAGAGACACTCATCTCCCAGGACACTCTGGTTTCTGGAATGTCGTGGTACAATGAGCAACAGCGGTGCGCTGTATGGTAGCAGAGTTTGTGTACATACTTGTTCTGCAGGTGATATTTGAACAGGTGCCACAGTTGAAACAGATATTTTATGGAATGTGAGAGTGTTTGTTATAGCTGATCACAGGAAGTAACTTTCTTTTGTTTTCACATCTGTTGATAGATTCTCCTCCTGTCGAGCTCTGTGGGGAACACCTCCCAGATGCCTTATGGTTACTCACCAGGTAAGAACTGAAGGCATGCAATCATAAACCTGATGAAACATTCCTGTGTATATTGTGCCTGTGTGTGGATTCAAGTTCAAGTGTGTTTGACAGTTTATAATAAATGATTATATGCTTCCAGTCCTGGCAAAAATAATGAAATTCATTTGTTTTTCATCTTGTCAAACAAGCAAGTGGCAAAATAAAATGTATTATTCTATTGAGAAACAATGGGCACTCTTTCAAATCCCAGATATAACACGGCGGCATCATATTTCCTCACAAGTGTGAGTTATGAAAGTCAACACAGTCAGCCGCCTTCCTAAATACCACCAAGGACACACAACATTGCTCACACTCCTTTACACCTTAAATTAAACACTGTGTGCACTTTGGATTGGTTGAACTCTCCGGTCTGTCAGCAGGTAGATAGAAGGCTAAAGGCTACAGAATTGAAAGTGCAGGAAATGTGCAAATGTGCCAAAGAAATGGAGCTTAGTGCAGCTCTAAATGCCATTTGTGCAGATGTCCCATGAGGGGGAAAGCCCAGTGTAAGAGAACACTGTTCCACAGACAGGATTTACTGTGATTGACAGCGCACAACTGGGCAGGGTTACACACTTATCTGCACTCTTTTAATACAAATGAAAACACAACTGGAATTTAGCGAGTAACTGCATTTCACTTTGATTTTCAGATGAATTCTAACACGTGCTATGACCACATTTTTTTTTATCTGACAAGTGTTGTTTTTGTCCTAGTAGAAAGAGAACATAAATAGCAAATGAAGGTGGTGTGGTAGTGGCATGTTACGCTACCAGTTTTACATTAAGGTTACATGTTGGGACAAGGCCAATCACACCATAAGTAATTTGTGACTGCATGCAAGTTTATTCAGTCGGGGCGAGGTTTGCGTTTCATTGTTTGAAACTAAAAGCCTGGGAATCTTCTCACTCCTATAGATCACAACTCGTACCTCGAACCCACAGAACCAGATGACCAGGAAATAGACTATGACAACATTTGGGAGTACGACTCTGATACTGGAATGATTCAGCCAATGTCTGGAATTTCGACACACTGGACAGGATTAGACTTTGGGGCCAGAGGCCTTGGTGCCATGGCAACTCAGCAGAGATGGTCATAAAACAAAACAATAGCCCGGCACTCGTCTGGACGTGTGCAAACAACAGATCTCTATCAGAGGGATAATAAAAGCCAACTAGCACAGCCTGTGTTGCTCTTGCTGCATACAGAATGAACCAACATATCCCATGAGCTGCGCTGTTAGATGTTGGGTAGTCAAGCAGAAGAAATATGAGTGCAGGTGGAGGAAGAGGAACAGGCTAAAAACAAAACATTATGAAAATGATAACAGACAGGCTTCAACTGTCTGTTTGATATGCAACATTCAAGAGAGAAGACGGCAGAGTGCACATACTGTGTAGCTTTAACGTTATTTTTTAACGTATTATATAATTGCACTAAAGGTTTCATATGTAGTGCAAAAACTTCCTGTTTTGTAATATTTAAAGTATTTTCTGACCAGGTTACTTATTGTTATATTTTTGTTTTGTTTCTGTTAAAGCTATAAAAGCATTCCATCAGGGCTTGTTATAGTAAAAGGATGTATATTTTTGTAAATGTTGTAGATTTATTATTTTATTACGCTACATTATCAAAGCAAACAGATGTGGCTTCAACTGACTGCTTTAAAGGTGCTAATATTACTGTTACCTGTGTGGCTTCCTTTTTTCATTTTTGTTTGAGGTGTTTATTTATATTTGGAAATAAAACTGCAAAAAAGAATTTAAAAGTGTATCTCTGTTTTGTCTTAGTCTAATGACACTTTAAGCGGCTCTAATCGATGTGTTTATAATGTTAATTTATCAAATGACAATTTGAGTTTATCTAAAAACTCACTGTTCAGCACCAAACGACAGGCAGACAAAGTTAGTGACTAGTTGGTGAACATAGAGGAGCATATAACAGCTTAAGAGCCATATATTTCCCTCGGGAGTTGGTAGAGTCCAAAAACAGAACTAAAACAGAGTAAATATTTGACTTCACGACTCCAAATTAATGATAATGTTTCACCGTAAGTGCTGGATGTATAAATAAGCCCACAGTTGCTAACAAGTTTGCCATATCAATGTTGTCTTCACAACCCTTTCAGCCCAAGTGGCCAAAACAAATCATTTATTGAAAGTAAAGGGCAAGATAGTAAAATTCAGTATACTAGAATAAAGTATATTGGCTGTTTTAAAGCAAAGTACTAAGAAATGGAGGAGATGGATCAAATGACTTTCAAAATTGTATTTGTACATGAAAAACCAATGAGTCAAACAACAGCAAACATTGTTCCTCACGAATGATTCACTCCCTTTCGGGCCTTATAAACCTTATAAAACATTTTTTTTGTTTTGCTCAAATCTGTTAGTGTAGAGCCCCCTTAGGTGAATCAGTGACATTTTAAAATGTGTAACCCAGTCGTTAGATGCCTTATTTTTCCTAATAGCATGGAGTGTTTATGTTGAGAACACTGTATTTTATATTTTAAAGCTCAACTCTGCCATTTGCTGGAGAAAAATATGTATGATTCTTGAAGAGGCTCTCCTGTGAATACTTAGCAATGATGTTGAATAAGCATATTATTATTGTTGTTATTTTAATTAATACCTAACTAATAGTTTGGGCAAGTAAAAGAAAGTATTGTAAACAACATGAAAACTCAGCTGTGATACTCCAGGTTCTTACATGAGCTTGCGTTGCCCTCTAGTGTTTGAAAGGATCAGGTGCTTTCATAATAAAACGAGACAGCACACGTCTCAGAAATAGTTTACTGTTTAAGACATCAACAGCTCACAGAGCAACTCAAATGACAAAATACTGTACAGTCTATAAATTATCTATCATTAAAATAAAATGTCCATCATAAATTATAATATACTACTGGCACAGAATATAGTCCCCCAAATGAATTAAACTTTTGTTTTTGAGTGTTTTGTTAAATTGCCATTTTGGCATTTTCAACAGATTGTTGAAGAAAATATGTAATTATTGTTATTGGAATTATTAGGAAGCATCTGTTAAATGAATGCAATGTAATGGAAACAAACAGAACAAACAGCACCATCCTAAACTCTTCAAGTGCCTCAAGTTAATCCATTTATCATGTCCATCTAACATCTCAACTCTGAACAGCTCTGAGTAAACCTGCTTCTAATCTTCCTTGAATACATACTGAAACCTTATTTACAAATGTCTAAAGCCTTCTTGCTGATAAATACATGCCTCATCTTGTGTTTGGTCGTTTCATATTTTATAAGAATGCTTTCAGTCATTAAAAGGTCAAAATGTCAGCCAAATTCATTTAGCAAGGCGCAAAACAGGTACTTAAACCCTTTCCCATGTCCATTCAATGGACAGATCAATTAAATTCAAGATAAATTAAGCAATTATAGTGCAAATACATAATGCAAACATGTAACAGCACATCTAATAACCTGCACTGGCTCATATCAAGTGTTCTTAAAATTTCTTTTTCATTTTAGGAGTGACGCAGTTAGAGGCAGAGACGTCAAGAATCAGGTGGGGCTGTGTAATGGAGTTTCTTCTCATTGGTTGCTGCCTCCATCTTGACGTATTTGCGCAGGTATCGGATGGCTGACAGAGCACTTACATTCGCCAGGAGAACTGTGGAAAAACACATGTGAAAATTGATGTCACTTAGGAGACTTTGAAACGCAACACTAATTTGATCTATTCATATGAAGTTCCCTTTATCTTGAAGTTGATTTTATTTTAGGGCTTTGTTGATTTTACCTCAGGATTTTGGAGACACATTTTATAAGCATTTATAATGAGCAACTGTGATGTATTTTCAGCGTAAATTTTTTTTTAAAAAGCAACATTTGCAGGTTTGTGTTATATTAACGTACATTAATACGGCATGTTAACACATACCAGCCTTCCAGGCGTCTCCAACTTGTGGGTTTGCAGTCTTCAGCACCCACGAAGCAAACGCTATGCAAACCAGACACATGTCTGACTGTCTGAGAGGCAGGAGGGAGGCATCCAACCCTTTAAAGAAAGTGACAGAGTATTATAGAAAGCATCTCGAAACATTGAGTGTGTCACACACACTTGTTCAGTGAGAGGTCAAAGGTATTATAATTGGCACTAACACACCAACAGCTGAGCACAAGTCTCCAATAATATGTTGGGACTTCCTGTTGTGTCACACTGTGACCTGGTTAAATCCCAGCACCCACACAGATTACCATTATTTTAACATACAAGGATAATCCTCACAGGCTACTGCTGAACATTGGATGCTATATATGTAGCTAGTACGTTGTCTGATTACAGATCATTGGAAGTTTAAGAAGAGGGATTTACATATAAACTCCTCAAGTTGGTGTATCTTCACAGCCAGACACTGAATTAGAGTGCTCTACAGGAAGCTTAAGAGGACACTCATTGAGTCAAGTCAAGTTATCACGTACAACCACTCCTCTTGGCTATTATCACTACGTGCCTGCAGTCCAGTCAGTGCCCTCTGACAGCTGAGGTAAGAGAGTCCGTCCCGGTCATGACTGTAACAGCTGACTGCATGGATGACTTTGCCTACATTACAACTGTCCACATGTGAGGAAAACACAAAGAACTTAAATGATAGAGGTTGAATACATTATTATTAATACGTGTTATTTTTTAAACCAGCAGTGGCAGTTTGATTTACATTTTTTAAGTTATGTACTGTATAAATAATTAAAGGGTCGGAACGATCTTTGTAGACGGCTCCATAGAGTTAAACCAGTCCTGATTAGAGCTGCACAATGTTATTCACTATTTTTAAGCCTAAAGACTTGAACTGAACTAAGAGCTGTGTTTCCATGGTAACAATCAATTTGTGGTTTGCTAACAATGTTTAAAAACATTTACTATAGACATTTGTGATTCCTTTACTTGTAACTGCATAAAACATAAAACTCTTCCGATAAGTCTTAATCTAACCAGAATGCAAAACAATGCAGTGCTTTTTTATTCCACACATTTTTCTCCTTTTTCAAAACCTGCCACCTACGTTACCCACAATGCATCTAAACCGCCAACAGTTATGTTTGGGTTTGTTATCCTGGTAGCGTCCTCTGCTATGTAGCCCTAAGACGCTAGCAGAGAACTCCACACCCCCAGATTGTTTTAGATTTTCAAACTTGTAGTGCTCATTCCCAACCATTTATCAGACTTCACACTTCTCCCTCTGGAGCCACAAAATGCTTCATACTACTTTTTTTCACATATGCAGCGCTACTCCCGAAGACCTGGAAACTGAGTTTGATGTGTAAAATTGGTGCAGTTGCCCTTTAATTGATTTGAGCATGATAGCAGATACACATTTTGTATTTTGAATTTTAGTGATGGTGCTATAGTTTTGTTGACATTTAATTATTAAAATCCTGACTATGAAATCATGCACATTAGTCTACCATGAGTAACAACATTGTGTTCACGGTGAGACACTGGACTCACTTGGATTTGAAACAGCCTTCTGTAAGTCTTCGTATCTGAAAGGCTGCTGTGCTAGTTGGCTGGAGATCCTGTCCTCCAGGTGGTGGAGAAGTGGATCAGGAAACATCACATCTTGATTTCCCAGAGCATTTACAGGATGAACTGTCCTTCGAAGGGATCTGCCACTTTGCCTCACGGGTAAAAGAGACAGGGAGTTTGAGGGTGTCTGCTTCTGGACTGTAGATCCAGTAAAACTAATGTTCCTGATGGAGAATGTAGTTTTCCAAAAGAAATTCTGTTTGAGGTCCCTATCTGTGAAGAAATGATCATATATGTCTGTAGAAATCTGAGATGCACTTGGAGTACAGCTGAACCTGGTCACCGTCCTCGCAGGACTGCAGTTTTCGTCTTCATCAGATTCCACGGAAGAATCGTCAGAGGAAGAGGATGGAAAGAAGTAATCGTAAGCCTCAGGGAACTGTAGTTTTCTATTCGCTGAGCGAGAGCAGGAAAAGATAGGAACCACGTCCGGTGTTCCCTGATCTTCTGCTGCCATGAGAGGGTAAAAGAAGCTTTCTGTATCAAACTCTGAGAAGAAATGATCATACGTTTCAGGGACAGAATTTCCCTCAGTGTAGCAGGTGGTTATGGTGTCTGTGGCTGATTGATTGGGAATTGATTGCTTTCCACTGAACAAGAACTGAAATATATCTGTGGGAGAGATTCTGTAGCTGTCTCTCGAAGATGAAGCTAAACAGTCCACGTCTTTGTCTTGCTTAGGCAAGTCTCCATCAGTGACATACTCTTTTTCTAATTCTCCTTCGTCTAAGGTTGGTAAAGCTTGGCCTTTCCATGTGTAGCTGAAAGACTCAGATTCCAGGGCATGTAAATTGTGCACGCTTACATTTTTGGAAATCTTTCTGAGGCATGTTTGAGCACTTCCAGGGAGGACAGTTTGAGAAATATCACTAGCAGATGTCAACATCATATTCTCAGGGTAAATATCGGCAGCTAGACTCACTGGGACAGGTTCACTCTCCCACATAACACCTCTTGAAGAGGAAGAATCGACTTCCATAACCGAACCTGAACTTGATTCAACAGAGTTGGGATTGCGGGACGTGTCCTCATTGGTTTGCACAGGTGAAGACTCATCCACTTGAGTACAAAAGCCTGAATCCGTCATGGTGAACATGTCAGTCTCCTCGCTTTCCTGTAAAGGTGGGAGGGAGCTGGGTGGAGCAGCTTTGCTGATCATCCTTAAACCCAGAATATCGTTTATTGTCAGCTTCTCCATCTCACTCCAAAAAGAAGACATAGCGAACACTGAACGTTTTGAATCAGGTGCCTTTTCAGAGTCACATTCTGCTTTGGATGCTGTGACGGCTTCTTCTGCTATGACCACTAAATCAACAGACGATGTGCCTGGTGTTTTTTTCCCTTGAACTCCAGAGTTATTTTGACTGATAGATAAACAAGAACCTCCTGACATGTCTGTGACTTCTTCTGTGTCCAGAGTACAGCTGGATGATACTGGTGTAATATCTGAAGGACTTGTTAGAACATCTTCAGACATGGACGATTTGGTTTCTCTCTGACTTTTGCCTGTTAGATTCATTTCACCAGATAAAAAGAGATTCCCACTATGAAAAGCCATTATTTGGGATGCTGCTAGTTCAGTTCTCTCAGCTGTTGTGTTTTTCTCTGACAAAACATCACATTTGGATAATGTGTGAAGCCCCGCTGGATGCTCTGTTTGCTGTACTGTAATATTCATTATTTCTAAACTGGAGGGACTTTCAGACAGACCGCATTTATCAGGAAATGAATTGTTGGTAGCTAATTTAAATTTAGCACAGTCCACTTGACTGGGAATCTCCTCTAAGAACGGACAGGTTCTAGTTTTGATTTGTTTGGGTTTTGTGTTATGAGCATTAGAGCTGCTCATATCACTTGCAGACAGAGGAAAGTGAGTCTTTTCCAGTGTAGAGCTATATTGGTCTGTGTAGTGACAGTCAATTTCCAGCTGTTGTTGGGGCTCAGCCTCTCTTTGACACTGTGCGTAGATGTCTCTGCCAGAATGTCCAGCTTCTACAGCCAAGACGGACTTAGCAGCAGATAGTTTGTCATTTTGGCTGACTTCCTCAGTGGGATCATTTGACTCCCTTGGTGAAATACTGCGAGTTATTGATTTGACCTCTGCTGCAAAAGATTCTGGATTTTGTTCATTTTCACAACAAATGATAGAACGATTAATTTTATCAGACTGCCGGAGACTCCCTCCATGAGTGTCCTGTCTTCCATAGTTTGCAGATTCTGTGGCCAGGTCTGATTTACCAGTTACACTGTTGGTGATTGAAACTGGTATTCCAGGATATTTATTCAGTCCAGTTGATTCTTCTGCCTGTAATTTGCTGCATGGCTGTAAATGTGTTGCCACATTACCATTGTTGATTGGTGCTGACATTATACCGTCATTAGTTTGACTCAGTGGGGTTAATGACCTTTCATTAGTCGCATTATTTTCAGCCGATCTTGATGCTTTGCACCTTCCCTGTCTGATTATGCTCTCTGCTAAATATTGGTAGTGACGGTCAGATGGACTGTAGCGAGAAAGATCTTGTACTTTTATGTCCCTAGCAGATATCTTCACTGGGAGATGGCTGAGGGCTGAATATGCAGTCAAAGAGGACATAACGTTTTTCTGTGATTTATTTAAATCAAATAAATGAATATCCTCAGATACACACAGACCCGTTCCTCTTCTCCCTGCACACTGCTCTTCCTCTGAGTCACTCTGCTTGACTAAATCCTGCCTCTCATACCCATGCGCACTGTCAGCTGTCTCAACACTGAGTCGTCTCTTCTTTCTTCTCTTCCTTCTGCTAGAAGCAGACGGAGACCGTTCTTGGACCGCTGTTTTGCTGCTTGTTGCGTCTGACTGTAAAACATCCAAATTTTGGTCTTCCTTACATTTAACATGAGTGACCTTTTCTAGATTACTCCAGGAATCAGTGCTGCCCTTTTTACTGTGAGTCAACAGATGTTCCTGCTTGACACCATCCAGAGGTGTGCACATTTCCATGTTTATCACTTTGTCAGTGTGAGGTGTTTTTTCTGAGCAGGGAACCCCGTCCGGTGAGTCATGACAATGATTCTGCCGTGCCTCATTTACTCTGGTTTCTGTGCAGGCTTCCTCTTTGATGAATAACTTTGTTTCAGGGCGAGCTGATTTGTTAGTCTTGAGCACTAAGTCACTGGCTGCAGGTTCAGGGGAAATGTTGGAACCAGGCTCGTCTTTTTTCATTGTGTTTAAGTTGCTGATGGTATCAATAGGCTCCGTGGTCTCTTTGCCAAATGCTGTTTCACCCCTGGCAGGCAGAGAGTTTAACTTGGGGATGTTTTTTGGCAAAGTACTGCTGGTGGCTCGTTGCCAATCACTACACCACTCATCCCCCTCTGTGTTTTTTCCAGCTCTCACGTGGATTGGCTCGGGAACCCTCTCAGCCTCTGTAACATTTTTCAGCCTTTCAAAGAATATATTGACAGACTGCAGGTGTATATCTTCCTCACTGCCCGAGAGGACGCTCTCCATTCCACCGACGCCGTGTTTGCTGAGGTATTGCTCCACAGGAGAGCCCTCACAGTCTGGGGGACCGTCGATGGGATGGTCAGCCTCTGAAAAGCCTGCTGTTAGGTCGACTTTCCGAACCCTTCTAGCAAGTATGGACCCTGTTTCATCAATGTCACTCATCCCTGAGTCATCCAAACCTGCTAATGAAGGAGGAAGCAGGTTACACTCCTCGCACTCTGCAAAGAAGCAATCCCAGTCACGGTCAGAGATCTCCACACTGAATTCAAAGTCATTCATTTTGACTTGGAGGGCGCAATATAACCTGCGAAATCAATCAAAGGCTATATATTAAAAGTAATCACTGGTAAAAGCATTTGTAAAAATGTTATATTAGATTTAGATTTTCATTAACACCAAAGAAACTGCATGCTTGAGTACCAAACAATAAGCTGCCACAACATATCTAAACCAACAAACTAATAAAGTAATTTATGCAATTAATAAAACACAAGCATGCTGATTTTAATTGTACACCATATTGCAGCACAATGCCAATAATATAAAACAACTGCAATAACTTGCAATGCAATGTAATAAAATGTATAATATTTGTGATGTAATGTAATGTAAATCTCCTCAGGTCTGCAACTGAAAAAAACTGAAACTAAGCTAAAACTATCATGGGTTACATCAAATGAAAGTATTTAAAGTATAAGCATGAAAACACAAGGATTAAGTGTTTCTGTATTTCTAGCTGTCTGCATATGCACTTGTACATCCATGCAGGTTTCCTACCTGTCCTGCTTCAGCTGTGATCCTGGTCTACAGGAGGTGAAGGTCTAGGAAGTCAGGAGTCTCAGGAGCACCATGTTGTATGTCCTTTGGTGGGCGTTCTTTAGCACGAGCATGTAGCACAACTAGCCCCATGATTAGCTAAATATAGAGCGGTGCTTCTGATCACGTAATACACGCAATGTTCTTACAGCAGCCATCTCCAACAGAGGAGTAATGTTTCAGTTCTTCAAATAGCCTCTCCACTAGCAAACTACTTTACTGGTTACACGATATTTTTTGATGTGACTATTGTTTGATTTGATAGGTGGGTCTAGGTGATATTTATGTTGTTGTTGTTATCTTGTTCGTTTTAGACCTGTTTTAATTATTTTTATATTATGACATTTAATCTAATGAGTTATAAAGTGCTTAAAGCGTCTTTGGCAGCTGGTGCTGCTTCCAACAAGTCAGGTCCTCAGCAAATATGGGGGTCAAGCCAGGTGTGTGTCAGTCAGCTGATACCTCTCTGGTGTGATGTCATGGGGCGACAGGGGATCCGAATCTTTCCCATGCAAACTTTCCAGACACTGCAGGAGAGCCAGAACGATCGGGGGATGAGTTTACTAAAAAACAAAAACAGAATGATTTATGAGTTTTCAAATTCATCTGTTGAAGGGGGAAAGTTTCTCGTGCTCACTTCAAATGTACGACATGTTTAAGACTTTAACACGGGTATCAATAAGCATGAGCATAGTTTTGAAGCTAAACATGGTCCAGTATGCAACTTAGAAAAGTAAACCTTAGAAACCTGAAGCCAACAGTTTCATGGATCAATAAGAACAGCTTTTGGTTGCCAGGTTATGGAAAATCCATATGTCCTCTTCCAGTCCAGTATAAGGCTCAATCCACCAGGTCTGGAACTCTAAATATAAGTATGTCATTAACAAAAGCTTTTTCCACTACAATAAGGCATTAAATCTGAAACTGTACAGAGGTTGTTAATACATAGATTTAGGCCCAGATGCCCTGCAGCTCTTTTCCAGGAGGTAAGTGGTCCATTTGAGAAGTGTTCCTAATGAATTAAAGAGTGAAATAAAAATTCAACGCAAGCTAAAGATATACACCTCTCCAATCGTTTTTTCCCCCACAATCTGGCAACCCAAACATTTTCCTTATTAATGCATTATTAGTGTTACTGATCAATAAAGCGTTAATAAGGGATCTACTAACCAAGCAGCTATCAGTTCAGCTTCAAAACCCTTTATTAAAAATGCCTTATTACAATGCAGCAACCAAAAATCTAATGTATAACAAAATAATTCAAGCTTATAAGTCCTCTTATTTGTTTTTGAGAGCTAGAAGGATGTGGTTGAAAGCACTGAAAAGAAAGTGGACGTTTTGTCACATGCATATACTTTTCCAAAAGTTCCAAAGGTTTCAAGATCATAGAAGTATGAACTTCTATGATCAAAAGTTTTATGGTTTTTAATTTTAAGTTCCTGTAAGTTCTGACTTATTGTCCTGCCATATTTGTGACCTGTTGCTCCTCTCATGAGTCTCCTTTGCTTTTGATACTTAATTTTTAAGTGGATCTTTCTTCTTGATACGTACATTTACTTTGTCATTACAATTTAAATGTAACAAATGAACATTCTGGTGAGCATTGGGAGACTCTTGGGTAGCTGAAATTATGGCACAGATGTCAGGCTAAAACCAGGGCTTATTTTCTGCTTAAATGTGAAAACTACCATTAGGGAGGACGGCTTATCTGAGGAGGGCTTGAGCCTTTGTTTACAGCTATCAGTAAGACTTAGTAAGGACAATGTGATTACGGGACCATCCTTGCTGTCAAAATGTCACTGACACTAAAAGATACCAAGATAACCTATCAGCCCTGATCTCATTATCAACTGTTAAACTGTACTTAACAGATGCCTAATGTGCCTTAACTGCAGTTGAATGTATTGATTAACGATGGTACGGTGCCATTGCTCATTTAGAACAAAAACAACTCACATTATATATTTTACTGCACACTGACAGTGCTGTTTTGTGAATTAACTATATGAAATTAAAAGATTCTTCACAATTAAAGTCTCCGTTTTGCAGCAGGTTAACCTATATGTATCACAGAACTGAAAACATGAAAATTGGGAAAATTCATGCATTTATAAAGACACACATAACCAAGATGTTCTTTCACAGTCACTCTACGTTCAGAATTTGCATCTCGTACTTTCTCAGGCTGCAACTACAGCCTTTATTTGCCGGATTTACACCACTATAGTTATTTATGAGAAAACAGACCCTCTAATTAGCCAAACCACAGCCTGGGCTGTGTGCCCAAGAGGGCCCTCTCAATTCATCAGCAATGATAAAGGGAGACAAGCCAGGGCCTGTGTGGCTACTGCACCTGGGGCAGCGGGCCGTTTTGACACGGGTGGGATTCTGTTTCCATCAACAGGATTAGGCTCTTATGAGTCAGTTCTTGGACTTAAGATTGGAATCTGTATGGGCTGTTTCACAGTGGCTAATGCGACAGAATTCACCCTAATTGTTTACCATGTCAGCCCCGGCAATTCAGCGTCAATTAAACAAAGCCCAGTAAACAGACACATTCAGCAGCGGGTCAGTGACATGATGTTTAAACAGAGAGGAGTTTGTGTACGGTCCCGTTACCAAGCATCCTTGGTTGGCGGCATCGTATGCGTCAAACAGGGGTGAAAAGTCTTAATTATGGCAAAGTAAAGGTTTGAAAATAGAAAACAGTAGACAAAGATTCCTATTGTGGACCTTTGGGGACTGTTTAGAAAGAATACTGAGTGTTTAGCAATTGACAAATGCCACACAGGTAGACTTACAAGACTTACAAGAGGGTTTAACTGCTAAATGTTAAAAGAGCTCAAAACAAAAGAGAGAAAAGAAGTAGTTCTATTACACAGCATATAGGTGTGAAAGGATGAACTAATTATTAAAAACTAGACTGTGTTTACAAATATATTAGCATCCACTCTCAAGCTTAGTTAGTAAGTAGACTTAACCTGTTAAGTGGAAATGTGGAAATGTGGAAATGTGCTGAAGTACCAAGGGGCTAAATGGAGTGAGGGAAGAAAGCGTATTCATCCCAAGAAAATATAATTAAAAGAAACTATCTGTTTCTTTGTATTTCAACATTTTAAAATGGAAACGGATGCACATGAATTGCCCTCTCTGAATATAATAACATAGTTGCTGCACATTAGCTTGCTACACATTGAGCTTCCTGATCTGACTCCATGATGCTCCAGCACTTGCATGAGTTTATTATGTGGATAAATTCCTTATTTCTTGATTTCCCATTCTGTTCAAATTTGATCCTACACTTCTGTTCCTGTTGTAGTTATCAGAAATGGGCTAATAATACCTTACAATTTGCAACCAGTTGACCTCAACTTATAAGGAAAAGTCTAACAAAAGCACTGGTATTATTCAGTAGCTTTTATAATTTTTGCTGTTCTCCTAAAAGCCCCATTTGAATCAAACCTGTATCAGTTTAACACGAGAGAATATGAACATGAATTAAAGTCAGTTCACCTTTGTTCACTTTTTAAAATCTCTTTTCCAAGAACACATTGCATTCACAAGCCTGAATACTTTTAAAGCTGTTCTTAAATACCAGTAACTACTCCAGTCCTGCTATAAAAACTAAAAATTAAACTAAAATAGAAATGGTCATAGGACTACTCGAAGCGTACTGGTTTACTCTGTGCAGAGAGCGCCTGCAGGCACCCAGGAGGATTATACGTCCCAACAATGGTGAGATTTGATCAGGCGCACTAACAAAGCATCATTGTCCTCCCCATCACCACCACACTAGTGCTCGAGGTGTTTGGGGGCGGCATGTAAAAATCCACCAAGTCGACTCGGCAGAATTTAGACTGTACCTGCAGGACACCGTACCGAGACAGCCAGCTGCTTTTTAATTCATTTAGACTGTTATAACACTGGTTGCATTACACTGGACTAGTAACGGCCTAAACATTTGTTAATTTTAATTTTAAGGCTCGCTTGTGCCTGGAAACATGGAAAGTCCCGAGTTCTCACCGCGTTCCTTCACCGTGGGACCACCTCGACGACTTCGACGCAACACTTCCTGTCAACCACAAGATGGCGATGTCCACCAACCACCGTTTGACACCAAACGAGGCCGTCGTGATGCTCCACTGGTGTCTTACGAGGATATTTGACATTTAATGAAATGCTTCAGGTTTTTCACTTAGGTAAAAGTAGTGATACAACACTGTAAAATACTCACTTTCAAGTAAAACATGTTATTTAGTAAATGTATTTGCAGCGAGTATCACAAGTTAAAGTACTCACCAACAGCACAATGGCCTCCTCAGTGTGTTATATCATTACTGATGCATTAAGATGTTTGCATCTGGTCAAGGTGGAGATAATTTGAATGACTTCATATTGATACGTTGTTTATTCTTTTACAATGCATGAAAGGTTTTGTCTTAGGTACAATCTTTAAGCCACTACACAATGATGTAAACATACAGGTGTTTTTAACTTATTAGCCTTCTCCTAATGAGTGTGTGGAGGAGTGCAGACTGTGCTTGACTGACTGCTCTCTCGCTCTGCAGATGGTGATGGCATACCTGCCTTTTAAGGCACGACGAACCTTTCCTTTTACCAATTTTATTAATGCATACTTTTTAGACATCCGAGCAGGTGTGCCGAGCGTTCAATCTACAGAGTAGATGAGAAAACTGAGCAGACTTTTAAATTACAGCGTCACAGAATATTCTTTCATAGTGTGCAGAGTTATCTTTAGCTATATTCACAAATAAAAATGCTCGAGTCAGTCCATTGCTTCCTTCCCCTCACCATTATGCATACAATCACATCATTGCACATTAGCTGGTGTCATGGTATTTTTGGACCTCCAGACAGTGGGTCGAATTCTTCTTTCAGTTTCCAGCCTTAAGGCAGTCGGACTCCTCGAACATAAAACAATCTAGGCCATTTTTAACACTTCTTCCCTTGAAGTGAAACAGCTGAAGTGATTATAAAGCGAGCCAAGTGAGACTTACACATTAGTGAAGCTGAACAGTGCACAATTAAGGCAGCAGACGCATGACATCAGCTATGTGCCCGAGGTGTGGGGTGACCCCGGCTGACTCTGGTCTGTCTCTGGCCTCTGTCTGTCCTGACCACATGCAGCCCTGCAGGCCTCATCATCTGGGTTAATTAGCCAAAGACAGCCAACACTGTTCACTTCATCTGCCTTGAAAAACAACTTTTGATGCCATAGTGACAATATTAATATATATACTGTATATATCCTAACTTCTAATTGTTATGCTTTCTTGTATCTATATTTTCTCAGCTCCTGCAACAATCTAATAAAAAATATAATCTAAGCTTTAAGCCTCCTACTTAGCATGTTTGTCTTTGTGTTCATGGCTACCATGGGGCTTATTCCAGCGAGGCTCAAACTGAAAGAAAAGTTGATGTTTCCACCGTCCTGGCAGGATTGTGTCCACTTTCTTTGGAGACCAAATAATATCCTTCATTTTCATGTCTCTGTCTCTGCTTCTCTGCAGACAGCTTGCTGAAAAGCTGTTTACTCTGGGTTAACCATACGGTGAGCCATGTGAGAAATCATTCTTCTCTTGGCGGACTTGGTGGGTTAATAAGTTATCTGAGGACAAAGAACTGACAAGCCCACCACCACAAACCGAGCGATGGCCTTCCTTCCTTTGGCCCAGGTCACTGGGGTTATCAGTGACAGGGGAACAATAGGAAGTGGTGAGACTGATCACGGCGTCACACTGTCACTCACCTCACCTCCCGCATGCCTCCACACAACTCTGCAGAGTGCGGCTGCATGGGAAACAGAGCTGTCCATCCAGCACTCTCATCACATGTAATCTTCCAGGCTCCTGTGCTGTCACCACTTTAGCCAGCGTGTCACACAGCATGAAACAGCCCTTTGACCTCTCATTTATTACTACTGCTCACTGTCTGAGGACAACAGCCGCGGGCTGGTGTGAATGACTCTTCAGAGCACTTGTGCAGAACACATGACATCCGACATGACGTTAGAAACGACTGGGATAAAAATGATTAAAATAATAATAGTTAATAATAAATAATAAAAAAAGTTATTAAACAAGTCAAGAAGAAAAAAAAAAAATTTAAGTAATGAAAAGATCTTTATTGCTTTTTGTGACTGACAGTCTGAATGTGTGAGGCATTTATGTACTGTCCTTGAGTGTTTCCGTTCAACAGCAGTAGTTGCTGGTTACTTTGTTGATTAATGTTTTACATACAAAACATAGGAGGAGCCCATAAAATATGATGAATTGTTACAGATTAAACAACTCAACAGTATATATAAAATTAAAATTAAGAAAGTAGATCGACTAGTACACTTTGCCTTCAAGTTTAGCTCCCGCTTCACCACAACAAATAACTCCTGAATTTAGAGAAGACTGTTTTTAATCAGAAATCTAAATATGAAATTAGCTGCCAGAGAAGCAAACAGAGATGAAGGTACCTTGTCTAGCTGTGTTTATATTCTCTTGGTTTTAATGTAATTCTTCAGGAGACAGTTTAGCATCAAGAGAGATACTGTTAACATGAAGCAATGGTCTCACAAGTGGCACCTGGTTCCTTGTTATCTTTAGATTTATACTGTTACGTGATCTTCATCGCCAGATTTCATGGAAAAGGCGTGCTGCACAGGTTGCAGCCTTGTCAAAACCAGCCTGTAAATCACAGCTGGAGTGCAAAGCCATGCAGTGCACGCCCTCTGGCCTAGAGTCTACACACAGCGAGTCGGAGTCATCCTGTGCTGTGCAATCGCTGCCCTCTGGGTCTGACTCAGCCGGGTGGTGAGAGTGGGCATGGGCTGTCCCTTGCGTAACCTCAGTCTGATCCCCCATGCAGCTTCGTCACTAGGCAGAATGACTGAAGGAGCGCACCTATTTGTGGTTTAACAGCGACACATTTCCTCCTCCACGTCTTCAGTTTGTTTGCTTCCTGTTGATGTGGATCACCCACCATGTTAAAACAACTGTCCCTTGAAACCACTCAATGCAAAAGGTTATCAATGGCTGACAACAGAGTCTCAACAGTGAGGTGAACTGTAAAGCCTACCTCCCTGGTTTGTTTAACCACAGCTGGTTGTTTGTGCCCTGACATTTGTTAATGATGCGTCGCTTCGAGGCTGAATGGCACATTCTTGACACTTCAGATGTTTTTAATTCTTTTGCCACTGAGGTCCAAAAGACTGTGGATCAAGTAGGACTGAAAGGCAGCTAAATTAACACAATCAGTCAGTCAGTGGTGGCCTCTGCCGCCTGAGAGTGTGGAAGAATTTGCATTTAGGCCGCACCATTCACGCTACAATACGGCGAGGTCCCTTACAAGTGCTCCAGTGCTCGTCTGGGTCTCGGGGAGAGCAGCTCTCCAAGGAAAGAGACTCTTCACTTGTAGGTTGCTAGAGGCCAAATGGAAAGCTTAGGTAACAAGAGGCAAGTTGAAGCTTATTTGCTTGGTGGTTGCCATAACAGAAAGGGTAAAAAGTACTATTGGTTGACGTGTTCCCCCTGCTTAATGAGGTACAAAAAAAAGCAATCGGTCAGAGGTCCGCATTACCATTGCTGACAGCCCCTAAAACCTTGCAGAGCTACAACCCTTTCAAACTGCAGAATAATCGATGCTGACCGTATGCTTGAATGGTCAGAATGTGTGTAGTCAGGCTTATGCTGCATTGGCACAGTGAATTCAAACTCTGAGGCTGACATTAACTGTTTTTCCCACTCGACTATGATTTGAAAGGTATGATGAAAAAGCGACGTTGCAGTTAACATAGAAATCATCAAATGGGATCAAGCCATTCATTGATATTAAGATGAGATAACAGCTGATCATATCTGAGAAAATTTTAAGCATATGTTAATTTTGCATGTATATTTGGTAAATATATGGTCTGTAATATTTTCTATGATTTTATTCTTAATAATAGCAGAGAGGGTTGGGAGTGAAGAAGGGATTTGGTAGCAATTACTTTTCCGCTGTGGAGACTTAAAGGGAAATTCCCCCAGTTTTACACACAAAGGTGACAAAGGTCACTGTTCAACCGGTAAAACCATTGCATAATGTCTGGAGGCGCTAAACAAAATAACCCTAGTGATGTCACTGGGATGAATGGAATTTACCACTACAATTTACTGCTACACAACTAGTCTTTGTGTATCTCTATTAATATGAACTATGCATCCCTGTTTTCCAACAGCCAAGGAAGGAATGGGTATGAATTTGGTGAATATCAATCTGTATTTCAGTGTTATCTATATCTATTTTTGTCTTTAAAACTTTAAAGTGTTTCACAAACCTCAAAGTTTAGAGAAAAATGCAATCGATCAACTTCATCACAAGCAGGACTGAAAGTGCTTCACATGGCATATCATAAACATCATATTATTATAGCATATTCTATCAAACAAAGATATTTAAAGAACAACAATTGTAACACCTCACCCAATATCAGTGATTTCCTGCAAAGCTAAAGAAGAGCCAGGAGAAAGACAAACCTGCCAACTTCTGGCCGTGCTGCTGGTGGTGATGATGATGTCATTACTCTCCCTGGGTTCACTGCAAGTTCTCACCTAATCTTGTAGGATTGTTAAACCACAGTGGAGTGCAACAGTGTTGTAATACGGGCCGACGCCTATGCACCCGAGCAAAACTTTATGTTCTGCAGTTCTTCAGCAATTTGTAATCTTACATGTGTGTGTTGTCTCCGTCAGATCCAGACAAAGATTCTTTGTGTTGCAAAACCTTAGCATACATGTTTCACCACAAACATAGTTTTGCTTTGCAATAATGCTGCATACACTGTGTTTCTAAGAATAATCACACTGGAAAAACCCCCACAAATGGGTCAAAATGCGTTTTTATGTGTTGCCACTTTTGACTAAAAAAGCTGGGGTGATGGGTTGTTGGAAGAAAATGGCTAACAAAGACCATGTACTTGAGCAACTCTGTGTACTTCACTATTTTAATCAAACTACACAGAACATGGCATGCTGGGAGAGTGCCTACACCCACTGTAGCCTGGGAAAATGCCAGCTTGTCTTGAGAACTTCTAAACAATCACTCCTTCCCCTTCTCTTCTCTCTCAGAGCTCCCACTGTGTTGTAATATAACCTTAGAAGGGGGTACCAGGGCTGTGAGAGGTTAGTGCTGTCAGTGGGTACATTATAGTGGAAGCTGCTGGACTGCCACACGATATTACTAAATACTAGCTGTCGCTTTGAGGTTGCTGAGGTGAACTGCTCGGGTTTTGGCAGGTGGGGAGCCGGGTGGGGCTCGGGCTTTCACAGTAGGTTCTGGTTGATTAAAAGTGTTTCAGCACAGTGGTGACCGGTGGTACCCAACCGCTCGCCATGAGGAAACTAACAGCATCATATATTGCAATGATCGGTTGGGGTTTGTGAGTGTTCCCACAACAATCAGAACATGAAAAGGAGACCATGTGGAGACGAGATTTAAAGGGGTGAGGTCTTTTTAATATCGTCCCACTGAAAGGATAGAGTCAGTGTTTGTCAGCTTTCAGTAGGTTTGTGAGCTCAAAGCTCGGTTACTGCAAATTCTCACTTTCAAGGAGCAGTTCAGTTAAGACATCTATATATTTAACAGTTTGATAGATGAGGCAGGATGTATGGACGTGTTGTGGTCTCACTGCTTACAGGAGATAGAAATACAAAGGAGTAAAGGAAGTACATTGCTGGTATTTTTGAGTTGACATGTGGAAGTAGAGTAGAAGAGTAGAACAGAACCGAACAGAAAGAACAAAGTTAAGTAGAGTAGAATGACAGAATGGAATAGAGCAGAGTATAATAGAACAAAATAGAAAAGAACAGAAAGAACTGAATAGAATATAAAGAATTAGAATAGACCAGAATAAAATAGAGCAGAACAGAGTAGAATAGAAAATAATGAACAGAATTCAATGAAATCAAATTAAAAAGAACAGAATAGAATAAAATAGAATAGAACACAACATTTATATATACATATATATTCAAAGACATACTACAATAAATAAAACATTCAATGAAAATACACAAGCATGGCACAGGTCTAAATACAGTTCTTGCACAGCAGTACCTGTGCCCCGAGGGGGTTTTCTTGGGAGGACAGTGTCTGAAGAACACAGAGACTATCTTCAGGGCCTGTCTTGTAAGGCACTGCTCATAGAGGGGATAGGTGATTCTTAAGGTCGTGTTCAGACAGACATTGCATGAAAAACACAAAGCCACTGCAGTGACGCAGCGGGGGTGCCAACACAAAGGGCTCCGGCAAAGAAATGCAGAATTGTTTGGTAAAAAAGTTCAACTTAGCTCAGCTTTTACCGCAAGGTCAGTGTCATCCGGCAATGCACTGCAGTCTGACAAATCACATACGTTCAAGTGTTATTCAAGATTACTGTGTAAAAGTGGTTATCAGCTGTTTACCTGGCGATTGTTGCTGTGAACGATACAAATATTTTTGCCATGATTTCTGGAGTTGTTCAATTTTTTCCTTCCTGGATAATATTTCATCATCTCAACGGTATCTGGAGCAATACATCCCCATCCCCCATCATCCCTTTGCATTTTTTTATGATTATTTTTTAACACAGTGCTGTGTTTGACCGGGATGCCATGCTTTTCCAAATGCACCAGGCGAACACTTTGAGCTTGTACTCAAGCACAAGCATGAATGACTGGTAAGTAATCCTGGCATACAGTCTTAAATCCTGTAAGATAACACAGAGAAACAAGATGTTTAAATCGTAATCAAATTGTATCATTCCTACTGGCTTACTCTTGTTATATTCAATTTTGAATTAGAACTACTATTTAAAACAGAAACGTGTGAACTCAAGCCTGTTGGAAAGCAGTGTAGAAGACCTCTTCTTTTACTTGGCCCCACCACTCAACTCCCTCCTGATTTCACCTCAGGCCAGAATGTCGCTTTTACTCCTGCTGTTTCACCTTCTCTTATATGACCATCCCCTGTTCCCCTGCTGTGGGCCAACCTGCCATGTAAAGAACTGTTTGCATAGAAAGAGTTGCTCCACAGGTAAGAGCGGCCTGAGGACGAGCTCCCCTGCTGGGCCGTGACACATGCTCACGCTGCCCTTTCTCTGGCGAAAGCTAACATCCTTCTTTTACAGTCTCAGGCACATATGCAAGCGAGCCAGCATGCTCACACACATGCTAGGAGGAGAATACAACCTGTTGATTGCTATGTTTATGAATGGCTCTAATGTTTTTTGTTTGCTCTCTCTACATGAGCTCTTGGGTCAACCACCTGCTACCATAAGCCTTATTATAATGGCGGATTGACTAAAAGAAGAATGCATGGAAGTTAAAAATGCACAATACAAAGTATGTTTTAGAGTAACATTTGTTGTTAGGTGTTCATGCTCACCCTGTTCTCAGCCACAGCAAACACAGTGAGGCTGGGTGAAGGGACAGAGGCAAGACTCAGAAGTAGACGGCCACGCACTCAGGCGCTTCCTGCTGCGTCTTGCTTTCAGTCTGGAGCTATTTCAGAGGTTATTGATGTGTCCGCCAACTGGGAGCTTTCTAAACAACTACCCTGCTGCAACAGGTTACAAGTCCAGCTTCCCGCTCATTAGGCTCTAATTGATTGTAATCTGGCCTTTGAGAAGTACTGGCCCGCTATGGGGTTGTTCTGCACATGTGAGCGCCCCCACTGTCCCTTCTACTTGTCCACCTCACTCACCAGCAGGGTCTGGAGTACAGACACAATTGGCCTTCTCAGATGGAATCATTAAAGCGAGTGGGATAGCATGAGTTCTTTCATACATCAGGCCTCTCTGGACCAGCTTGAGACCAGGGACAGTGGCCACTCTGCCTGCCCAGTGGGAGAGCCCCATCCTGGGCAGGTTATTGTTGGCCTCACCCCTCGACTGGCTGCCTGTGGTTCTGGCTGCATTGGCTTGATTTGTATGCCAAGGTCCTGGACTAAACACAGCCATGCAGGGGAGCTGGGTCAATATTGGTTTTGAGAGCTGAAGGAAAAATGTCAAAATGTTAAATTCTATTGACTTCCCCCCACTGTTATTTGTTTCTGTGGCCAAAGGCCTAGTGGGCCATTAGTGTAAACAGGGCTTTGTTTTAGGGCTCAGCTTCCAGCAGGAGGCTCACAGAACAAAACCCAGAGATAGTGGGTCTAATATGGTTTATAAATAGCTGAGCTGTGGGGCTGAAGAGAGACCTTAAAATGACAAAGACAGAGATCCAGAAAACCCTCTGACACTTTTGAAGTACGCCTGCCATCTTTGCAAATGATTGCTGTTAAGTGCTTTTTGGCATTTGGAAAGATGTGGTCAATTGAGTGAGTTCTTCAGGTTGATTCCCATTCTTTACTTGCTTCATCAAAAGGTAAATATCAAGAGAATACATTATATGAGACATTGTATGATCCCATTGAGTATTTATAAAGGTCTGTAATGTTCTACCGTGTCTCTTCGTGCAAGGATGTCCTATATGCCTTTCAGAATCATATGTATGTAATGACTTTCCCCCTGTGTCTTTGTTCAGGAGGTCCACTGGGTAAAAGTGAAGAGCAGCTGTTTTACAGCGGTACAACCCTCTTCCTTTTGCCCTCAGCTCTCTCCTGTCTCTTTCAGCCCTCCAGGAATATGGGATTCTTTTTTAAATCACTTCAATTAACATGGAGCCATAAAACTGTTCTCCTTGAGTGTTTTCACACCCTTGTCCTCTTTGCTTTCTCTTCTGGTCCTGGCTGCTTTCTTTTACCTATTTCCCCCTGACTTTATTAGGTGGCAGGCTTTTGTGCTTCTGCAACAAGTCACTTCCTTCATGGGCAGACAGGGAGGGGACATGGAAATACTGAGGAAAACGCACATAAAGGCTTGAAGGGGCAACTCTTTCACTAAAAACTGTAAAGTGTTTTTTTGTAATGTATAGATACAGATAAAGTCCATGAACCAACCTCAATTGATTTGTTTTTCTGATGTGTATCTACTCCCTTGTATTTTGTTTTGCCTCTTGTGTTGTTAGTTCTCTCACTGCTAATGGATTACTTAGCATGAGTCATACTGGAAACAATACGTGTGTGAAATCACACATTACTGCAAGGTGACAAATTTCTCTCATTTGGCACCAGAGGACCAACAAAGGTTATGAACGCGTGCAGACCGCCTACTTACTGACGATTATGCTCAGTGTTGTCCCTGGTGTGTCTGGAGTTTTACCCCTCCCTCTTGTGTCTTGTGCTGTTTGTGTGTGTGTGTGTGTGTGTGTGTGTGTGTGTGTGTGTGTGTGTGTGTGTGTGTATCTGGAGGGCGTGACGGTCATCTACACTTCACGTGCTCCGAGGCTGCAATCAGTCATTCATCTACTAATCATCCTGCAGTATTCCTACCCTGGTTTTAGACCCACTCGCCCGATCATTGCTTCAGTTTGTACGGTAGCAAACTCTTCGGCCTCAGTAATTAACTGCAAGCTGTGTTTGAATCTTTTTGCTCTAGCTCTGATTCTGTTCTCCTAGGCTTCAGAATCATTCCAGCACCTTCATTGAGTCTTCCTGCCTGCCTGCACACCCCAGCCTGCCACCTCCTCCGACCATCGGATCTTCCCCCACTCAAAGGCTCCACTGCCATGTCCCCCTTCTTATAAAATAAATAGTTGCCTTTTATCCACTCCAGTGTTCGTGTCCTGCACTTGGGTCCCACTTGTCAGCATGTCACACCTTCTTTCTAAACTGTGCTGTAAAGTAATCCAACAAAGTTTACTTAGCACCCCTACTTCTCAAGCAAATAACATTTTCATTGCTTGACGGTGTGAGTATGGGCGTGATCTGTGTCTTCATTCACCTAGACATGCTATTGTCGCTGCTAATGAAGTCTGGCTTTGAGCATTTGTCTTTGGAGGAAAATCGAGAGAAGAGCATACACAGCGTGTGTGTGTTGTTGTGTAAAAAAGTATTTGTTCTAGCCAGGTCAGCAGGTTTATTCAGTCTCTGGAGACCTGGACGACCTACTGGGAAGGAGCAGACCTGCTCTGCTGCTGAAGCAGACAATATAACCAGTCAGACTGTCCTGTCCAGTCTGTGGCTCTGCCCAAACCAGCTGGGTTTAAATTCATGCATAACACAGCTCACTCCAGGCACGGTCAGGTAAATAAGAGCTCTGGCCTCTTATTGTCAAGCACAAGATGTTGCTGAAGGTTAAAGCAGCAGAGGCAGTAAACAATTATACCTTGACCTAGAAGTCATGGCTAAGATAGAGAAGCTGTTTGTTCAGATTGTCTTGATTGCATTATTCCTGGTAGTGCATGCACAGTGAGCACTTCAGATATCGAGACTTTGTTTCACCCTAAGAAGGAGCCATGTTTTGCAATTCATTTTTCATTCAGCTTTCATGGATTAATCATTGTCTTGTCCAGACTAACAAATCACAGTAACTATTAGGTTTTGATATTGTCTTCCCTGACCCTAACCCTAAGTTAGAGATGCATTGTTTAATATCACTGATTGCATTACATTATGCACAGTTTTTGTCAGGAACCCTGTAGACCATATCAACATTGAGGTAATAACTGAGATCTGTTTGTGCAGCATCTTTAGCTACTGAGACATATTTGAAGATTTAATTTTTTTTAAAAGAATCACTTTACACAGTGCATGACTTATAATTAATAATTGATGTACATGTGAAGTTGATGTAGACAGTAGTAAATTTAGTTTAACTTTGAACATTGCCACTTTCTTTGCAGAAGAAAAAAAATCAAAGTATAAACATTACATGATTAAATATATCTTGCCTTCCATTCATTTTAAGCACAACATACATGTGGTGCAAATTTTTGTAATGGACTAAAATAAGATGTCTTGCAATAGCTGGACAGTTAATTCGATCTTCGGTCTACTCATGTTCTGGACAGACCCTGCCTCTCCACCCAGTATTGCACAGTGGGTGAGTACGAGTATGCCTGTTTGACTCAGGAGGAAAAAAAGCTACAATACAAGCAGTGAGAAAAGCATCTGTCACCACAGTGAGTACGCACACGTGAAAAGAAATATAACAGTTGTAAAAGGGGGGCCCATGTGGTCAGGGCGCAGCCTACAAGTCCAGAGCTCACCCCACATACGCCAACAAACAACCCACAATTCCCTTCACTTGGGTTGACTTTGCATGAACATATTTGCTCACTGTGATTGCCAGCTTTCTGCCAGCCCTTTCTGGCGAGAGAGTGAGCAAACATGTCCCTCTTCCCTGTGGACCTGCTGTAAACCAAAGACTGAAAGACCCATAACAAAAGGAGGGGAAAAGAGCAGTCAGAAAGGTAAAGAAAAGTAGGATGAAGTTTGAAAGCATGGAAGTTGAAACAGAAAGAATAAATAGTCTGTGTTTGTCCCCACTGCTACTGATACCACTGGTGTTCCTCTTTACTCCTGCAGAGTAGAAGGAAACTGCAAAAATAGTGCAAACACAAATAGGAAGAACAGTAACTCCTTCAAAAATGTCAAGCCTGACACCTCAATGTGAATGATCCTCTAAAGAGTGCACATCCTCCTCACACAGACCAAATCAACTGAGACATTTACACACTCAACCCTAAGATGATTTAATGGGTTTGTCTTCTCTTGTTTTGCTACCCTGGTGTTAACTGTATTTAGTTTCATACCTTCAAATTGGAAGCTTTGTGACAAAGTGAGGCAATTTCTAATAAACTCTCTCTGAAAGTTATTTTAGAGTTTGGATCTGCATTCGTGGTAAAGGTGGTAAATGATTTTGGCTAGATTTAATTGAGAATTGGACTTTTGAGAGTTAGGGTAAGGGGATGAATGAAGGTCATCATAATCTTGCTGATTTTGAGAGGCTTATGACCCGTCTTGTCTTTTGGATAAATACATGTAACTTTTCAAAAACATAATAAAAATGAAACCTGATGAATTTACAGTGAGAGAAGGACTGGGATGACTTTAGTCACCTGGAAACTTTGTTTCTCATCCCACAAAATGACATCACGAGAAAGCACCTGCTTGTGAGACACAAAACATGCTGCATGCCCAGGAAACAGCTGCCCATCTATTGTTGTCTGGAGTTTTGGTTTATGGACAACATGAACCTCTCAACAAAGCCAAGTCCCTGTGGACAACAATGTCCTAAATAAGAGGCAGAGTGAAGGGCATGCAGTGTTAAATGAAGTGCAATGTCAGCCTTTTACTTGTTTTTATTGGGCAGTCAAGTGGATGGTGCGGCTCGGTTGGGGGCTGCAGTAAAAGAGGTGGGAGGATTATTTCACACTTAGGTGTCTATCCTGTTATCAGGCCCAGTTATAATGACGGAAGTGTCCAGTGGTGGCGGCAACAGGGTCTGTGCATACACATACTGTATGTACAGTATATAGTATACACAGGTTCCTATCATTGTGATACTTCTTTGTGCGTGGATTGGGCATTGGTTGGGATGCAGAGGGTTTAAAAATGTTTTCTGGGAACAGCCTCATCACCTACTAAAGAAGACAAGTAACACCAGGAAAGAGCAGTCAGTTAGGATATTCTGATAAAAGCCAATTGTTGAAAATACTCAACTTTCACATTTTTGATGGTTGGGTTTAGGCACTCACAGCAGTTGGTTAAGGTTAAGGAAGGAATGTGGTCTTTGTTTGATATTGTAAAAAGCCACAGTGACTTGAAGCAGAAGACACAATGTGTTTATAACCATTTAACTGAAACTACAAGCTTTGCCTAACCTTACAGAAACTTCTTTTGTGGCCTTAACCTAAACACATGTGGGACTCAGGATGCAAACCCTGGTGCCTGGTATCACAGTCTTGTGCTTTGTAAGTCCACCATTCACCACGACCACCTCCCTACGAATGTGGCATATAAATTGAATTTGCGTTATTTTTGGCAGAAAAAATCTCAAAATTGCCCCATTATGTTTGCAAAGAAACCAGAGAAGCTGGAGACCAAATCTTCCTGCATACCAAACACACAAACTATAGTATAAAGGATTTAATCAATGATGTAATGCATTATTACAAATTATTACAATCCTATATACTATAAGATTTAATCACAGCAGTGGCTTGGGTCCATGTGTTGTAAATTGAGTAAGCAATTCAATCAAGCATTGTCAGCAAAAGCTGATGACATTTAGGCTTGTAACATCCAGTCTAGGTCAAAAAGTCATAGAATAAAGTATTATCCCCATACTTTCATTACATAATTATAGAGTGCTGCAGGAATGGGTCCTAAAACCTAGAAATGGGTTAGCATTTTTACACTTTTGGTTTCCTAGTCTGGAAGTCAATGGGTTTCTTGAATGAGTTTTTGGTTAGATGCCTGAATAAAGTTCTGTGGTTAACACAAGCTTAAGAAACTTTCATGTTTTGTTTTCTAAAATACGTCAGTGAATTTTAAAGGTTTTTATGTATCTTTAAAAAGGGTGAGTGCTAACAAGTAGCTAAATGAGACTTCAGAGTTTGTCAGGAAGATTAAACGCCATCAGGCTGAACACAGAAACTCGTCTACTCACTTGTCCTCTTTGTGTTTATACTTGTGCTCTTGGAAATTATTCAACTTCAACTTTCCAAAAGGTTTTTGCAGAAGAGGTATGCATTTGTAAAGATTATTATTTTGCCAAGGTATCTGGCTAATTTCCATGTTGGCCTATAAAAACATGTAATCTATTATCACTTATGTGAGAATTGATATAATTGGTGCAGATGGTCTGTCAGATGATGAGCAACTGATAGATAATAAAACTGATAATCTGACTGATGACCAGAATTTCCCATATTTATTTTTTTGATTAACCAATAAGACTGCGAACAGCCCTGTAATCCTATACTCTTTGTGTCCCAGCCTAACGTGTACATGCCGAGAAAAGCCTGTACTAGCCTGTACCTCCTATTTAACTGCTTACCTTAATCCTACATGGGGAACATTTATTTACATTCAGTGAACTCAAATTTCACAGAAGAAAAATGACTTCAGCTCTAATGGTGAAAACTGTATGTTGTTTTTTGTGCAAAATAAATCACGTCATAACTTGAGTTTTTCTGAACCTTTTATTTTCACTTAAAAACAAACAGAACATGCAAAGGCCAAAAGCTGGATGTTATTTCATTAAGGCATTACTCTTTTCTGTACTGAGGGAGGCACTGTTGGATTTGTGGGATCACGAGGCATTTCTAAAATGGTGATTCAGGTCTGAGAAAGACCTGCATCAACACTTCTTCATTTTATACCTAGGTGCATTGAAGCAGGTTATTAACTTGAAACAATAATACACTTTACTTTGAAATTCTTAGCTTTTAAAATATTCAACACAGGATTAAATGTGTTGTCAGAAACCTGGAATAAAAAATAACCTACAGTGCTTATTTTTGCACACAATGAAGAAGCTGATCCACTAATCCAGTGCCACAGGTGCACAAATACCTGTGTAAGCAGAGTTAATACTGACAAAAGCTCTTGGAAGAAGAAAAAAGGACCAAGGAAAAGTTCCCACACTTTGACTGTTTTGTGTCTCTCAGTGTCTTTTTTTTTTCTTTTCTAAATCCTTCCAAAATGTAAAGCAGTGTGCCAACCATGAATGAAAAAAGGGGATCAAAAAATAATAGACTACAGAAAAACCAACATTGACTCGTGTAACTCACCTGTTGGTGAGAGTTTTTGTTTGGTGTTCATTCAGACAGCGGGCGGCTGGGGGCCCCTCCCTGAGGCAGCACCGGTTCCCAGGTAGAGAGAGGAGAGATGGGAGGAGAGTTCCCACCACGCTCCCTAACTGTTCTCACCGCAGCTCATTGGTGGGACGTTGCATCACCGCTGAAACATGACACTCCACCAGCAGTGCAGGCAGGTGTATGAGGCTTCGGGGCAGAAGGAGCAGGTAAGTGTGTGTGTGTGTGTGTGTGCCAGACAAAGAGATGTGCGAGGAGGAGGAGGAGGGTGATGAGCAAGTTTCACTCAGCTTCAGCTACCTTTACTCTGTCATGTGTGATACATGGGTGAGGCGTCGTTGAGCACCTTGTGTGAATGTGTTTGCCTTTGTGTTTAGCAGCTGCTCTACAAACCTGAAGACAGGTGTACACAAACAGTGGATATTTTGCCAATAAATAAGCAAATGAGCCTCTTAAATCAAAGGATGGTGGCTCCCACACAACCTTTTCACAATCACTGTTGCATTAGAAGGGAATCTACACAGATCTGCTCACTGTTATGAGAATAAGAATCTTCACTTTCCTTTATATTTGTTATGTAAACAACAGAAAACAACACACAGAACAATTTTTTTCTGTATTTTAAAATGTTTTATCTTTTGACATTTGAATGTAGGCAGCAAATATGTACAATGATTTGAAAATGTTTATGTGGTGTGTTCTTTTTTACTTTTACTTCATTTTGGTTCATAACGTGTGACTAAAGTTTAAATATTCTGTTTGCCAAGGTTTCAATTCAGGATCAGGGTAACCCTTTCACACAGTATTTCTGTGTGAAATGGAACATGACTGGCATTGACTAAAATTGAAATTGATTTGGGGCTTTTTCCTACCCTTTAGAAAACTGTGCAAGTTCAGTGCAAGGTATGAGGTTCAACAAGTCATGCATTATCTCGGTTCAGGCTTGTGTTTGTTTCTGACTGAAGAACAGGTATACCAAGATATGAGTGCACTTGCTCTGCACCTGGGAACGCCATGGGTAGACGTAGTAGGTAGTTTCCTAAAGTCAGCTCTTATCACAGGATATCACTTCAGTGGTGCACATGACAGCTTACTTCCTGGTGTGGGTTTCGACAAAGCATGGTTCTCATGCTTGGCACTGGCAGGTCCCCAGCTGGAGACATGTTTACTGTCTCCTCAGACTGACAAGGAGCAATAACAAGTGAATGTTTAACCAATCTATCTATGCTTTCCTCACTTAAGTTAAATAAAAGGACTTTATTTTGACAAAAGGTTTTGAAACTGTTGCATTTTTCACATATACAACTAGTGCTAATCTGGTTAAAGTGAAAATCTTGAAGAATTCAGCCTGGATCTGGTTTCAGATTTGCACACAGCACAACCACTCTGTTACTGCTCTATAAGTTTTGTGTTACTGTATTGCAATTAAATGTTGTTAACTTAAAGAGGAATGCCACCAATTTTAACAAGAGTTTTAAATTCTGTTTGTGGCTCTAGAGGGAGCTGTGTGAAATCTAATAAATTGCCTCAAGTAGTGTCACAAAATAGTGTGGAGTGTGGGGTGGAGAGTCAGAGAGAAGTGAGCTTAAAAGTCTTCTGTAGCCCCTCCTCATCTCTGCTTGAGGCTAGTGGCTTATGGCTACATTAGCCGCTACTAGCATAACACACCCGAATCTCCAACAGAACTGTTAGCGGTCGAGCTGCATTGTGGGTAATGTAGGAAAAAGAATGTGGAATAAAAACAATTATGTCCCTGGTTTCTGCTACATCAATTTTGAATCTTTATTCTTTTAACTGTCAATTGTGAGTCCAACAATGTTATTGAAGTATGATGCTAAATCGGTGCAGTACTCTCTTAAGGAGGCCCACACACAGAGATGTTGATGCATGCACAAGCACAAATATACTATATGTACACACAAGTCTGTGCGCTCTTGTGAAGCTTTTTTCACTTATCTTTAATCACATCAACAGTCTACATTGAAACAACAGAAATAGCTTTTAGCTTAATGGCTGGTGGCCAACAATGCCAAAGATTATTTGGACCATTTTTAGATGTTTTCTGCCATCCCTGACTTAGCTTTGCAACACCAGCACAAACTTTTCACTCTGATAAAATTCCTTGCAATGGACTTGGTTGTGCAAGAGATGACTGACACTTCACACCTGACTGGATTGATACAGATTTTTTCTTATAATTTGCAGATTAGATAAAACATAGTGAGTGATCTCAAATTTCTCCAAAGCTTCCAAACCACCAAAAAGTGGGTCAGACACTGTAAGCAGTGATTTGTTCTGTCACTGCTTACTTCCCATAATCAGTAAATATCATGTCTAATTATAACTGAACAAACGAGTTGGTCATGACATATTTTTCTCCCTGTGTTTAATCTAGACAATAGACCCCTCATACTTCCTGGATTCCATGTATTCAAGGGGGCGTGTTTGAGATGGAGAGAAAAATGTAGAAATGGTTTACACCATTTAGTTTATTCTAAGACACCTATTCATGATATGATATGATGATGGGAATGAATCTCAAGCCCATGTGGGTATGAGGCAGTACACAGTTATGAAATATTAAACTCCATTGTTTGTTGTGTGTGTGAATGAACAATTAAATAAGTGTGTGTGTGTGTGTGTGTGTGTGTGTGTGTGTGTGTGTGTGTGTGTGGGAGGGCGGGTGCCTCTGGCTTCTGCCTCTGTGTGTTAATGTGTGTCAGTCTGCAAGCGAGGCAATGAGCCCGGCTGTGTGCCTGCTGGAGCTGCGCGTGTGTGTGTGTGTGTGTCTGTGTGTTTGTGTGTGTGTGTGTGTGTGCGGCTGCTGACGGGACCTGTCACTATCAGGCCCACACATCTCTGGCACTGTCTGTGTTGACACTCTGCCCGAGGGGGAACGAGTCTGCAGAGGTTGAGGAGAGCAGCGGTTTCCCACGGCTGCTGCTCTCAGCCTCAGCCCTGCCTCTGCATTCCAGGGCTGCCAGCGCTCTGTAAATGTTTGGACAGCCTTGAACAAATAACACACCTTGAAAGGCACAAGCACAGGCCCTCTCTCCCTCTCTGCACACCCCTTCTCTTCATCCGCCTCCTTAAGCTCACATTGCTAACACCCCCAACCCACCTAAACCACAAAACTACCTCCCTCGCAGCCACCCGCCAGGCTACTACCCTACACTCTCAAACTTTCCCAGCTTCACTCTCATGCACAAATAAACACCAACCTGTACTGTGTTACTATTGTCCACTTGCATATATAAACATGCAGACCCTCACCTGTGTATATGTAAATACACACATGCCTTTTATTTTTGACAGCAGGGCTGTAGCAGTTTTACCTTTGCAGGATTATCTTTACACACACAAACACAGAGCAGGAGTACATTTATGTAATGAAAAGTAAACATCATGCGTGTAATGGACCCCAGATGTATTTGAGAGTATAAAGAAGTTTCTGGTTTATACATGTAGCCCCCGTGTTTTGAATATTCCTTTGATTATACCATCTTTCAAATTATTCTGACAGCATTAGATTTTGTTTATGGAAATATGAGGTTCAATCCTTGGAAGCAGCTTCCACCCTGGCTGGGCACATTTGGCACACATGTTCATGGGAGGGAAGCCAGTGAAGGATTCAGTCCAGTATCCAAGGAATTATGTCCATATTGGACGATTCCGCACCCCATAATTTATGTTCAATGCCAACGTTCTGTGCCAATGCAGGAAGTAGCGTGGCCTTTATGTAGCAAGCCAGAAAGGAAGGGTGTGGAGGTCGGGGTGATGGATTTGAATGTAGAAAATCAGACTTTCATCCAGGAGACCTGCAATCAATGTTTGTCTTTTTATTAACTGTAACCACAGTCTTTCCCTGACCCTGAAAGTGTTTTAGTAGCCTAACCCTAGCCAGCCACACCTTAACTGTAATTTATTTGCCATAACCACGGCCTTTCCCCAACTTCATCCATACAGTACAATAGTTGCAATGAACAGATATTGCAGAAAGCGAGGATTTCAGAAACACTGGCATTGGATGTTAAACAATGTTGTTGTTTCAATGACTATAATACTTTGTTACAGCAACCATTAATATTTTATGTAATATTCATGCTCATATAGAGGACAAAGGCTGGATACTGGAGCAGAAAAGAGCACTTAAGTTCGGTCCATTATTGACATTAGCAAGAGTTTACTATTTGATCTGATGAGGGAGAAAGGTTTGAAGTGCAGCATGCAGATTTTGTGATACACACATGCACCTCTAACGATCCCTCAACATGCACACATAGTGTTTATATGGAATCCAAACCTTCCAAAAGAAAAACTTCATGCCAAAGAGGGGTTGTGAACATGATGACAATTCCCAAGCTTGGTTTTAATGAGGTTCTAATCATAAAAGAAAAATACACTTTGATAATTCAAGAAATAATTATAATATCCTCCCAAAAGTCTTCATAATACATGCTGGTGATTAAGACTGTCAAACTACTGTGGATCAAAACATCCATGTCATTAGGATAAATGTCTGCACAATGTTGCCAGTTGTCCGCCAGACATACAGTACATTCATTGGCTATCAGGCTTGATGAGCAATAACATGGCACGATAACAGCGAGGTTGACCCAGTATGAATTCCCACACAACCACCCACACGTGCACCCTGATGTCTGCCAGCAGCTGTGGAATCTGGAGTTCCTTGCTCATAGTAAATCCCACGAAACATAACGCAGGACAACTTCTACTGCACTCCTCGGGCAGCAGCCACTCAAACGTGGCTCTGTTTTCATTGTCGGGAGGCCTCAGGGTACATATTTCTGTAATTTGGCTTTTATGCTCAGCAGTTTTGCAGCTGTGATGACATTTGGGTGTCGCCCCCCTGTTTCTCACGGTCTTGCTGCCAACGCTGCTCCGGCCGATGGTCGTCAGCCAAGACTGAGGTCTGTGTGTCAGCCCCCACTTCTTGTGTACACATGCACACTGAAAGAAGGTGCTTTTGAAAAGAAATATTCCTGGCAATGGAGTGAAACCGCAGTGGACTTTATTTTATTGATGTCAGTTTTCCAAACTGTAGCTTTATGGTTTCAGGGGTAGAAACGGTGTCAGAATGACAGCACACTGAAGTGGCTCATATAGCTAATAGATAATGATGATATTTTTATCTTTGACATTTCAGCTTCTGTCGACTTTGAACTTGTTGAAATACGCAGCCTGTTGTGGTTCTTTAGCTTTGCCTTTTAATTTTTCTTGTCATATGTTGTTCTGCAAATCTCTTCTCAAATTAAACAAGTGTTAAAACAGTGTTTATCATATTAAAAAGTCTTGACTAGTAGTCACAAACAAAATCAGTACACTGACAAGCTACCATGAACAACTTGCAAAACGTAACAAGAGAAATACTAGTTTGGGCCTAGTGTACGCACACGTTTTCATGAAGATATAAACCAGTGTATGTTGCAATGCAATTGTTTATAAAGGCTGTATTTGAGCTCAATGTGGAGAGAAATGGATGTCCACCTTGGGCTGACTTTAAACCAATTGAGATGGCCTAGACATAGCTGAAATTTCAATGTCTAATTTTAGACCTGTTAAAACTATGTTGCATATGTGGACATTGGAAGCTTGATGGGATTGGTTTTACCAAACATTGAATGAAAGCAGAACTATGGTTGCCGCCTGCCGTCACCCACTGCCGCCTTGTGCAAGATGTAAGCTGTGTTAATCCAAAAAAGAGTCTTTCCTGTCCTCCTCTATAAACAGGCGTTCTGAAATGGTTGGGAGGGACCCGTGAGCAGGGAGAGAACAGGTTTGGGACCCAGGGGGGAGATAATGGTGGGTGTTCCCCAGGGTCGCCCCAGCTTGTTCTCAGCTGTCGTCCCGGAAACCTCCGTCCAGCTGCTGCCCATTACACAAGGAATGTATCCTTGGGTCAGATGCCAGGAGTGTGGTGGCACATTAATAACACAGTGACCACTGGCCCAGGCCACTTGTGAGTTATTAACATGGCACACTCAAATCCTTCCCATGCCCCTCGGCTTCCCCTCCCTTAACCGCCCACTCTGACAGCAGCTGCCGGACTCTAGGTTTCCCAGAGTCAGAGAGCAGGGAGTGTGTCAGCATGTGTGAGTGGGTGTGTGTGTATGTCTCGGGATTGGGAATTTATGGGGTCATAGTATCTGATTAATTGGTCAAATATGAATTCCAATGTTCCTGTTTTGTCTGTCATGGTTTCGTCTAATCGCTTGACACAGCTGGGACTTTATGTCTGAGAAAAATGCCAGAAATATTATCAGTTATCAACAGCTTGTCTGCATAAAGTCAATCAATCAATCAATCAACAGATCAGTAAATAGATTTGTTTAGCAATGAAGTCTTTATAACAGAAAAATAAAAGATAGAAAAACATACGTATCAATTACTGAATATTTCACACAAAGATTTTATTAAAGAGGTCGAAAGGACAGACTAGAAAAATAGGAACTGCACAAACTTGTGGTGGAGAAGGAAAAAACTGACTGACTGGATGTGGTTTTGAATAAAACTGGACATTTAGATCCACGGCATGTGATTGGCTCTGTACGATCGAAGGTAACGGAAGCTCTGAAGTGCCTTTGAAATGAATAAAATAATTACTCTAATTTTTGTATGCCAACTTTTTGAGAATGCACTCAGTATGGAGTCTGAGGTTGAATGTACATCACAGATATTAGAAGTCCATTTATTTTCTCTGATTGCCTGAATGTGAAACATGTTTATCATTGTTTGAATCGGCCTGAATTTAAGAACTCCGTTCATGCAGCTGTGTATGAGCCAGAGAGTGTGTTACAAGGCCCAGAGGCTTGTGGACGGCAGTTTTTCTTTAAATAATCTCTCAACATATTCAGGCAGTGAGCACCTGGGCAGATCATTTTGGCCCTAATGATATGGCCTGACAACAAAACAACCCAAAAGGTACTTGAGGAAGTTTTTGGAGCCTGGGCCTAATTACAACACGGGACAAAAAAATCAAACCGCCCTGCACTTAATTGGCTTCTTTTCTTTCATGGTCCTATACTTGGCCATTCAATCATGAGATGCAGGCAAACAAAACCCTTGCTCTCTCCTTGACCCAAAACACTCCTCTAATTGCCACTGCATGGTCAGCTACAGCTGTAGGTGGACTATCCTATAGTATAGCACCTGAAAACTCCAGACAGCACTATAAGATACGCCTACAATGGCACATCAGGGGAAATAAATCAAAATAATGTAATTATTTCTGTACTTTAGTATTACAGGCTTATTCCCTGTATCTTAAATTTGCTGCAACATTGTTTCCACTTAGGTGTATCTATGCGAGCTTTGCAACAAAATGAAATGCAAAAAGAGTCAGGCGACAGGAAAGTGGTTGGTGTACTTTTGTGCGAGTCAGACCACTTCCCTGATGCAATAATGAAAGTGGTACTGCGAGCAGGTATTTTATGCATTTAATACTTTGAACTTGAGGTCATGCTCCATAAACTCAACAACAACAAATTCCCTGCATTGCTCATATTGCAGAAATCCACATGAATCCCAGCCTACACTGGTGCAGGAATATATGTTGTGGTCTCGTCCTCGTCTGTCCTCTACTGTCTCTCTGTGCTTGTAGTCAGAAATGTGTGGTTTCTCTGCACTCTATTGTTGCTACCTTGGTTTCATGCGTCTGCTGATGGGGTCATGACCCAGCACATTCGCACATGTGGCATCTTACACGGTGGCTGCATGCCAGAGCACTGCTTCGCCAGCAAGATGACTGATAGGACGTGTACAGACAGACACGGGCGAAGACACAGCATGACCTCCATGTATCAGGTGGTCGACTTTTGCAGCCTTCAAGGGGAGACTGGCTATTAGTAAATTAATCATGCCATTTTTCAGCAATTTTTATCATGGGGGGGCTGTGGCGGAAAGATGCAACAATGAATGTAAGAAAAAGAAGAAAATTAGAACAGTTTTGTGATACTTGTATCTGTGAATCTCTATGAGAGGACATTCAACACTCAATCGCTCATTCAGCTTGAAGAATACCATTCACAGGCGGACAAGTGGAAGAGCTGTTAGTGGTTATGTGTGTGTGTGTCTGATTGAGGCCACCATGTGGGACCTTCTATTCACTCTCTTCCCCTCGCACGGCTGCTTCTAATCTCTGACCCCCATCAATAAGATGCATTCAGAGTCCATCAAACAGACGAGCTGCTGCACAGGCAGCCATGCACCGCTGGGGGGAGAACCATGGGAAACGCTCTCTTAATTGTCCCCCAAACCTTTTTAAAGAATATTAAGCTGCATTAGCTGACCATGAGCCTTTCTTCGTGGGGGCTTTCTTCTGGAGAGGGCTACAGCAGCCCACTCAGGCAACAGGCCATTAAACGTGACAGGTCTTTGTGAAAAACAGAGAGACAAGCTCCCAGGAAAGTGCAGCTAGCAAACCCCTGCTTAAATAAAGGGGAGGCTAACAGGTTAGCTAGTCTTACGTCTGGTTTGTGTCAAGCTCTCTGTGCTGCCTGACTCGCTCCAACAGCCTCAGATCTATTAGGGGCTATTAAGCATCCCAGTGGAGTGAGTCTATACTACTGGCCATAACTCCAACAGGGCAGATCCAAACAGACACGATATAGGAGGATTATTAGAGGTAAGATTTTCCAGCTTCAGTGATGTCATGGCTGTGCTGCTATGCATCCTCCCATCGGCAGTACAACATAACTTATTTGGTGGAAAAAACCTTCAGTAACAAGATGATATTCCTATGGTCTCATTTAATGTATTATCTGGCCAACATATTTTCTTACTAAACTCTGGTGTTTGGGATTTGAGATACCTGTCTGTGAGATTTCTACTGCCACCCCAAAATAATGGAAGAGAATGGAATTTCACTTCTGGTGAAATTACCAAACATTAAAAGACATCAAAAATCAGTAGTTATGTCTTTTTAAAGGTCACTGTCCTGGTTACTCTCAGAAACAGATATCTCAAATTCTGGACAAATGAACTAGATAACACCAGAGGTAAGTGAGTGAATATAAGTGATTTTAAGTGATTAAATAAGTAAATTAAATAAGAACTGTGTTAACAACACTGATATTCTGTAGAAACTAGCAATGGTATAATGTATTTCACAGTTGGCATACACAAAGGTAACTAAAGGTTTTTTTTTGTCTCAAAACTCAGATGTTGGGGTTTTTAAAGAACATAAAGTACATGCTTTTTGTTCTTAATATGAAGACTGAGGTACTCATCGCGTATGTACCAGAAGTATTTTAATGGTACCTGTTTGATTCATACAACAAAAGTATTCTGTAAATCACGGACTGTACTATAAAGTGTAAGCAGACATTTTTTATATTGTCAACTTGCATAACATTCCCATGAGTTCATACACGATTAAGGCCACTCTAACATGTTACCATACTTGAATTCAGGGATGGAAACAACGTGTGCATAACTGACTTTAGTCAAATTTAAAACGTGCAGCCTGCAGTTACAATTAAAACCATTGCTGATTAAAGATATCTACCAAAGGATATTTCTTGCATTGGGTGAGTTGTGTCCAGGTCCCTGTTCCAGTTGTTCCCTAGGACATGGCTATATTTTCCATCACATTAGCCACATTAAGAAGACTTGATGAGCTTGGATGGAGTGAGCCATGTGTTAAGGTTGGTGTTAAGCTGCTGCGCCCTTGTTGTGGTCAGGCCTGAACTCGCCTCGTAGCTCTGAGTGACACCAGGGGACTTGGTCTGGCATTCAGGGGGGCTTCACTCTTATTTGAGGGGTCAAGTCATCTCTGAGGCAAAGCATTTATATTTAGCAGATGAGTACAATAAAAGACCAAGGGCCAGATGCATAAAACTTTATAGTGAAAATGAATGACTTAATGAGAAAGTTGTCTGTATTTCAAAGAAGAGATAACAGACCATTTGCAGCTAATAATCATGTTTTTGTTTTGTCAGATAGTGATCTGAACAATATCCGACTTGGGGAAAAAATGTTTGCTCAGTAAAACTGGATTATTTTAGCTCATTCTCATCTCTTCACCTTAAACACATAACCAGTGACTTAAACACATTTACTTCCCACCAGATGTAGGGTTAACTGCTCTTTTACAAACAGAAAAGCTACATTTCTTTCTTCGTTTCACTCGTTCTGTGTCTAAAGTGACCTCGTGACATCATTACTCAAAAACATCAGCAAATGTGGTCCCCTTATTTGGCCCTAAAAGTGGCATATGTTACATAGAATGGGCCCTCCATTAATCAAAAGCAGTTAGGCACTAAATAGACAGATCCTGGACAAGGAGCTGGGAATAAGAGCCCCCCCCCCCCTTACTCAACCAACCACCACAGTTCATATCAACCCACTGAAAGGGGATTCATCACCTTGTCATCCTTAAATAATAAAAAGCTATGAGACAGAATGTCAGTGTAGGCTGATGAGATTGGCATGAATGTGTGTGTTTGTGTGTGTCTATGATGCAGAGCGAGTGAGCGGCGGCGGTCAGGAATGGGCGGGGCCTCCTTGTTGACCACACAAAGCCGTTGCTGTGCAATCAGCTCGGTGTAAAATCGCCGCTCTGTGGCCCTCACAAAAGCTCACAAAGGCAGGGGGCTGGTGGCTGGGGCGGGAGTGCGGCGACACAGCTGTGAGCAGAGCCTACACATCCCCGCTCAATATGGGCACTCCTCATATCTGTAGCAACTTGGCCACTGCTTCCGCCAGGTCCAGGGACAATGGAGGCCCTTGGCAGACCCCTTTGTTGCAAACTTTTTCAGAGTTCCTTTTTAGCCTAAATCTTAAATATTTCATTAGGCCTCTTTCGCCCCGCTCCCTTTCTTTCACTACCATTTTGAAGAGCATCGCCAGGACCTCTACTCTTAACCCCCCTTTGCTTTAGTAACGCCCTGAATTCTATAACAAAGGATTTCTTCCAAAACTGTTTGGAACCTGCTGTTACTCAAAAACAACCAGCATGAGAAGACATATGCTATGTTATATCTCCTGTAAATTTAAAAATAGCATTCATATAAATAGAAGTTCAAAAATAAAGTGCTTTCTGACTACTTTCTTAAGGAACACTCCAGCCTCCCAGAATTCAACACACACACCTTGGTTTACGTAAAATAAACACACACATTTTTTTATTACTAGTTTGTATATGCATGCATAAGTTTACATGTATAGCTTGTATTTTCTTTTTACTCAGCTAAATGCTTTATTTCAACATATTCAGATCTTCAATTGCATTCATATTTTGTGTTTTTATCTGGATACTTTTATGTTTTGGCCATTTTACATACGAAATGTTTTTTTCATTTCATACAGTTTAAATGGCAAATAAACTTTGAAAACTTAAGAATTATGATTGTGGTGCTACTTTGAAGCTGAACTAAACACACTTTCCCATTTAGTTGAATGGGAATGTGTCCATGGATGAGCAATAGTCTGATGGGCTATTGCTTATAAACGGTGTTCTGAATTATAGTAAAGTACAGGAAATTAAAAGTATAGTTTACTACCAAAATAATGGACCTTATATGCACCAGTTTAATTGTTAAATCGGGTTAACAGCAGTGGATAATTGTCAGTGAAGTGAATGTGTTTGAGTATATATAACCTGATAATAAAATTCGAATAATGGAACTTTATTGAAATTCAAATATATTCATGACATATGGTCACATTAGCAACATTGAGTGTCATTATTAAGTGTTAAGTCACAAGCTGCTTGGTGTATAGGAGGGACACACATAAATGGCATGTATGGAAGAGGTGACCAAACACTCCCATCCAAATATTAAACACTTGTTAATAACTTTTTGGGCCCTGCAGCAGAACTTCAGTCACGACGGATAAAAAGGGCTGAAAAGGACTTTTCTTTATGCTAAGCCTTGAAATGGCGTGATTGGACTGAGTGACAAAGAGAAGCTTTTGTTAAAAAAAACGGAGGGGGGGATGATTTATCCAACACTTTAAGAGACCCTAATGAATAATTCAGTGTTATCATTCAGCTTGATGCCGATCATTATGTTTTTCTTCTTTCTTCACATGTGAGGGACCTCGGCAGATAGGGGGTATCATGCAGGGGCACATAGGGGGAAGTAATGCCGCGCACAAGGACAAAACAAGAGGGGTGCAGCGCAGTCACTCCGCTGTCAGCTTGATAAATATAATGTGTCACCAATTAAAAACTCATTGCCATTCTTTAATTCAGCCAAGGCCTTGTTAACCGCTGCCTGGCAGGGAGGCTGCCAGAGTAGCCACAGCCTCTGCGACCAGCACCCCAATGATAGAGGCCCCTGCTTTCCCATCCTTTTAAAACCATGGCCTTTTCCTTTGGGATGTAAATAAGACATTTATTCGGCAGCACTTTTCCGATGACCATCGATGTCTTTGATTTTCATCTTTTTTCCCCCTGTGAAAACAAAGAATTCTATAGTTTCAGATTTTTATTCAAAAAAACCCTTTTTGGGCCTTTCTTTGGGAGCATTCTCATGGTAATTATGTTGACTCAACTTTGTGCAACGTGGCTATACAATGCATATGAACCCTAGCAGGAGTCCATTACAGAAATACCATTTAGCAAGCTGTTTCTGTGAGAAAGTCAAACGTTTAAGGAGCTTTTTTGTGCTGGTCGGAGACAAGGGTCCCAGAGGAGCAGCAGGAGTCCTTTGGAAACTTCAGTGAAACTAAAGGCCTCTCAGGTCTGAGATACTTCCCAGCTGAAGTCAAAAGTGTTGAAAATGCAGAAAAGCAGGTTTTCTTAAACAATGTCTAACTCCCTGTCAACCATGACTGCTGTGCTATTTAGCAACTTTCTTCTCCGACACTGGATAAGTAGATGTCACTTACCCTTCCAAACATATCTACCCAGACACACTATACATATTAGCATATTTCAAAATATGAAACAGATATTCTTACTGTTCAGGAATATATAACTGCAGCAAACAACACACACAATACACAACAACACATCCTCAATTAAACAACAAAATACGTAGTTTGTCATTGCCCTCTAGAACGACACTAATAAGCATTTTCTCATCAAAGGACGACATGATTTGTCTGTGCCTTCTAAAACCAAATCACTGTTTTATGATCTTTTATGAAGTTTCCAAAGGACTCCTACCGCTATGACCAACGTTTAGTTGGGTTTAGGCATAAAATCTTGGTTTGGAATAGGAAAAAGGTCTTGGTCTGAGTTAAAATGACTAATTCATTAAGGTCAGGGGACCATCATCGACATGGTTAGACCACTTGGGTAATCTTAGGCCCGCCTATGTGCAAAAATATGCTATCAGTACATTTCAATTCATACAGTAAATATTTAGCCTGCGATAACAAGGACACAGAAATATTTTTCACTTTGCAATGTTTTTTTAACCGCTCTCCTTCAAGAAATAATAAAAATGCCAATGCAGAGTAGACAGGCAATGGTTTTGCCATACTTTGGACCTGACCTAGGTTGCATCCCTCATGACGATTATGAACATGCCCAGTACGTAACATGCATTGAGTGCATGCTGCCCCGAACGGATGGCCACAGCAGAAATAAACAGCATTGTGTTTATCAGACACAAATTAACTGAAATTGTTATGTATGAATAAACGTGCATGTTAACAAGTGCTTTTCTATTAGCCTATTAATTATTTCAGGAACCTAAATATGCAGGAAAATATAAAGAAAAAAAAACATGGCACCAAGAATTATGATATTTTGGAGCTCCCCCAGAATTTCTCAAATGAGGCTTTGGAGGCTCCTCGCAGCTCCCCATATTTCAAACCATTACTGCCGGTAGGAAACAGAAAATGAAAAGAGGTCTTCCGTGTTAATATACAGCATCACCTGACTTACAGCATACAGCATACACCCACTAATGCTGTCGTTTTGCTTGGGAGGACACTCGAACAAAAAATAATTCAAGTTAAAATTGATAGATTGTTCTTAATTCTAAATCACTTAATTTAAGTAAACATTAACAACAAAGTTTAGGGACAGGTGTTCCTAGAGTATGTGACAAAACACATAACAGTATTACTGTGATAAAAGGCTTTAGAGATCACAAAGAGAGAGAGTCTGCTTCTTTTTCCAGGTGTCTACACCGTTTGTTGAATCGCTCATTGAGTGAGATTTCCTTTTCCCACACACCTGTTGTGTGAGATAGTGGGAAACATTTCTAAGTTCTGAATTGTCGGAATTCAGAGGTCACACTACTTATAATTCCTAATCTCTCATTGTCCCTCATCTAGCCCATTTGAACAGTAATGTTGGAATGCAAAATATTCCATTCAACTCTAAATGAGCCGGGTCATCCCGGACACATTAAAGCCCAGAGTAGAATATAAAAAAAATAAAGTATGAACACCTGAATGAGCTCAAGTCTCCCTCTTCAGCCCCCTAGAACCCAACACCGACCCCCATCCTCCTCTCTGCCCGATCATTATCCCTGTCACACAGGACCAGAGCCCACTTGGCACAGCCTTGTGGACTTAATTGAATTAGACATACCCGCCTTGTTTAGGCATTGTGTGGTGGCATGAGAATCTCCCAGCCATCTCCATGAAGGCAGAAAAAAAGAGAGGCATCTGCAACACTTGTCGGAAGATCTGAGAGTTGGGTATTGTCAGGGATGGAAGGGCTGCCGCGAAACGAAGGACCACCAGTCTCCCATTGTGTCCCGGCTCAGTGCCAAGTGCAGAGTGGGACTTGTCCAAGGGTGTCACTTCATTGAACCCTAAGGAGTGGAAAAACCCTGGCATCTAACAAAAACCAGTGATATATTATTCAGTAAGTGGAAAATGTATTTGACACTTGTCAATAAAGAGTTTAGGGGGAATAATTATCCTGAAACGATGCACCGATGTGATTTATATTTAGACATGGCTTCCAATATCTAAAATCTAATATAAGCTTAATCTTTTCTCTTTGATCATATTTGGCCTCACTCAGGTGAATGTAAGTGATAAATGTTACCCCAATATTAGGCCACGCCTCTGTGTTCAACTGTGGGAAATCCCATGGATAAAGACCTGCACCACCAAAACAAATTAAGGTAAATTAAAGACTGAAATCATGTCAGGGGCTGCAACATTTTTTGTTTCATTGATTTAAGCCCCGTATGTATGTTTGCAAAATATTACTATTTGCAAAAATCTAATCCTGTATGTATTTTTTCAGTGTGTTTTATGTTAAAATATTCTATATTAGCCACTTGTTGTGACCTCTTGTGGTCCTTGTAGGCTTCTTCTAAAACCTTGTGATGTAGCTCTTGACACCAGCGACAGCACTCACTGCTCCAGCTTAACCCTCTGACTTCTACCTTTTCTAGCCACAGTCTTGGAGCTGACTTTAAAGTCAAGAGTCAGCCACTTTGTGATTAGAGATTTTTTTTTCTCTCTTTCTTTTTTTGCTTTAAAATGGAAAGAAACCTCTTCTAATGTGATTGCCCTTTTCCATTTATCCAGACAGGGTTTAAAAGGAGGTGCTACAAGGGGATGCCTAGGCGCTGTCACTACATAACGTCACCTCCCTAACCCCAGGGGTCAGTGCCAGATTGACACCATAACCCACAGCCCTGATCCTCCTTCAGTCTCTTTAGAGGTGCACCCGGTCGGCAGTAATGCGGCCCGCACTTTATTCATTTGGAGATCAGCCAAGCTGAAAAGATAAGCTCTGAATAATTGGAGCCCACAGACCACGGAGAATCTGATGGGATCTTTGGGTCTTTAACTTTTTCTCCCTCTCTTTATACCCTCTTATAACTGGAGGACACCCCTTGTTAGATTCAGGCAGCCAGATGGGCAAGAGAGGAGTAGGATGATCTGTGGTGTTTTAGAGAGAGGGATGACACTGGCTGTAGGGACCTGTCACTCACGTGCAGGGGGAGTGAATGTGGAGCTCAATGAATCCTCCACAGCCACCAGTGGACAAGACACAGCTCTGTGTGGACACCAGACAGCCAGACAGTATACCGTCCTGCCTCCTTTTCAGTCTTTCTCTTTGCCTCTCTCGTGTCCTTGTGGCCGCTTTCATTCTGGCAAAGTCTGAGAAACAGATCATTTGATTTCCATGTGATTTGACTGTAATTGTGCTCTTCCTCCATGGCTTTCATTTGGATAACAAATATCAAGGAAAACGTCTTCAACTTTAAAGAAAACATTTTTTTTTTTTTTACACAAGGTGGTCCTGGATGGCAGATGGAGTTTATGACAAATGTTAAGCTGCTGTGCCACATAAATATCCCCTCGAGACACGAAACAACTCGTTAATAGAGCAGTCAAATCTCTCTGGGAGGTGGGACACTGGAAACAATAACACATGAAAATGAGGCGGTTTGCTACTGTGACTGCTGTAGTTAATCATCCTTCTGTCAAATTAGCATTCCCCCTGCCCTGCATGGAAGACAGCACAGTAGTAGGACAGGCCATCGTTAGCTGCACTGTGCAACAAAGGGCTAGCAGTGGGGAGGCTGCAGCTATACTGGTAATGTCAGGTCCCAGGTCAGCTTGGTCCAGAGCCAGTGGAAGCCCATGCTGCGATCTGCCTGTCCGGTGTTGTCATAACAGAGCAGTTGTTACTGTATGAGGCCAGAGGAAAAACAAGAGCGGCTGTAGCCTCCTGAAGACAGATTGCACAACAGGGTACTTACAAGATGTAATCGGTTAAAGATTAGATGTTTCTCAGTTTTGTGAATTTATTCTAGTCTATTATTATCAGAGAAATTGTGATAACTTGGCATAGATAATCCCAGTAAGTCAAAAATCGAAGTAATCCCTTGTCACTTGTTTCTCTGTTAACACTGAAACTCCTCAACTTGTTTTTCTGCAACAATGATTGCCAAAAAATGTCCCATTATTGCACATAATTACCGTTGTCTACTGATATGAATTATAGTTGTTATATAATTGTAGTGTTCTTGCCATATGTCTTGCAGCTATATGTATTTAATAGTAATTACAGAACACAGGAATCTGCCCCTCCTAATGATTGCTAGTGATAATTTCTGAATGTGTGTGTTGACCAGCTGTGCAACGTTCATTCTGGAGGATAACTCCAGATAAGTTATCCTCCAGCAGTTTTCCCCCTTTGTTGGCCTGTGCTTTGACAGACACCAGGCATAGTGAAAAAAAACCTTACAATAACATCAGACACTGCACGCGACCTCAAACTGAATCGAATGGCATGACAGGTTTGGACAAATCTCCAGCCATCAAGACAAGCAAAATATTTTGTCTGCCCAATCACAAGGGCACATTGCTTCCTGTCCTGGAGATAGTGTCACCCAATGGCTCTTTTTTTTCCACAAACCTTGTTTCCTGTGTTACAGGGCATTTTTGTGGAGATAAAAACGATACATGAAACACTCACTTATGCCATGTTTACAGTATTTGAAACATAAAATGTTTTCAGCCTAAGAGAGGACAGAACATTGAGTAACTTTACACTTATGCATTTGGTAGACACTTTTATCCAAAGCAACTTCCAGGATTGGAGATGCCAGGGATCAAACCCAGGACCTCACACATGTGAAGCATGTGCTCTACCACTGAGCTACACACAACTTAAACATGTTGACACGTATTGAGAAAAAAGGATTCATAGTACTGCTTGTTCATCACTAGTGGATAAATATGATATACAACTGGCATGTCATAAATATATTGTTGATATTGGCAAGGGCTTAATTGCTGAATTATATTATAAGCACAGAGATAGACATAATTGATACATAATTCATTGCTATTACACAGCAGTATTGTTTTACTGGATCTAATGATTTGATTATCTTCTGTGCACATTTTATTACCAAAATTGTCATAGATACAATTATTTTCCTATTGGCTCCTCTTTAATATTTCAAGGTTTTAAAGTGTCTTTTATCTCCTTTAACCATCTGACTTAGAGTGTGCAATGAACAGACTATGTGCAGACAGCTGAAGTGGTCCAATATTATAAATCAATGACGGTTTGTAATTCTCTTCATTTAAACAAAGGGCAAACAAATAAAAACCCATTAAGATGACATGTGAATTGGCAAACAAACTGTTTAATTTGTGTTTGCTGTGTGAAGGGGGCTTTCCATCCATGGGCTTGGGGGCAGCCCAAATTTACATCTGATTGGAGTTTAATGGCCCATGGCCGCTTTTACTGCACAGTCACTATGGCGACCAAGCTTTTCTCAACATTTTCAACAGACTAAAATGTCCTTTTTTTTTGTCTATTTGAAATGTGTCATGCGAGCCAAATGGGGCTGGGGCTTGTATGTATCAATTTGTTTCTGTTGCGGGGCCCACACTAGCCCTGCAATGAATATATGGGCCATTGAATCCCGATACACAATGGCCACAGCTGATGCGGTTGCCACAGAGACACGCCCACACAAAGGGTAGGAATGATGACATATGGTCCAAACCTGCCCAGTCGGTGGACCCCCAATAGGCTGACTGCATTGACAGACAAAACCCTGCGTTAGCCATTTATCCGTGCCTACTCATTTCATGGTAAGATAAACTTTTTATAAAGTTTCCACAGCCCATGCACAAGAAGTAAACGGCTGGTGAAAAAGCCACCATGTAAAGTGGGGGGAATTCATCATTAAGTGATTAACAAAGGCGTCTTTACCACCTGCTTCTACATTAATACGGACATTAAAGGCCCCTCTCTTTGTTTAAGGTGAAAGAGGAGAGATGAAGGAAAAAAGCATTAACTTAAAGACATAATAGAATGAAGCATATGCTGGTGCTTACAACTCTTCATATGTATGTGACCTTTTATTTCTGATACTGCTACTACTTCCTTTGTAAGTAATTTGTTTCTTCTCACGCATGTTTTTAGGTTCTTTATATGAAATACCTGTATTTAAATTGTCAGATACAGGACTTGGAACATTTGGAATTATAAATAAGTTGTACGCTAATTTTTTCAACATAATCCCTACCTTTACCAGAAGTGCAAAAGTTGGCAAGCTGACCACCTTGAAAGTAATTATTAAAATCTTGTTTTTCCATATTGAAAAAAATAATAATAAAGTACAGCACATGATTCAGTTGTAAAACCTTCACATGTTGTAACACCTTTGTATGTGCAGAAGCTGAAACATCATAAAATAAATGCTGAAAACCACCAGCTCCTGCCAAGTGGTAGGGCGAATGCAAACTTGATCAAAGCTACTGAATAGACAAGACCACACCCAAACATCAACAACTCCAAGAACATTAAGTCTTTTGTTAAAAAATACTGCATAATCAAATTTTATTATTTTATTAATATTATTAAATAACAACAATCTCAATTAATGGCAGATAGATTAAATGAAGGGGTACTTCTCACTTGTTCATCTGATAGGGCTGTGGAGGTACATCAGACACAAAAAGAGGAGACCCACTGGTATAGAGGTTCTAAAGAAATACAGATATGAAATCTCTATTATTATATTAATTAATAATAAGATTATTTATATTTTTTCGCCAAATCAGTGAGATGTCACTTATGATCTCAGAATAAAACATAAATCGGCACTGTGATATAAACACAGGCCTGACCATTGTTTGAGGGGGGAAGTCTTCAGAGAACAGGCGTGTGGGTAGAGGAGGCCTAATTCCATTAGGAAAGATAAGCAGTGTGTGAACAAGACATTTAAGAGTTGACCTGCTTCATTACTCACCACTGAAATATGTGGTGATGTCATTACAGGCTTTGTATTGTCGGAGGCTGTGTGGGGTCAACTATTCACTTAAGGCAGTGCAGTTGCTCAACTTTCAACTAGCACTATAGAAACATGGAAGTAATTGCTCTCATTTAAAGCATTAAGGTAAATGCATTTGTATAACCTAAAGTACTCAATACAAAAACAATCGCCAACAAATTTGCTGATTAATCATTTAAGTAATTCATCAGGCAATACTGTCAAACATCTTCTGGCTTCAGCTTCTCAAATGTAAGGGTTTTCTTGCTTTTCACTGATATTGTTGTAAATTCATTATTTTTTGGTTATGGCATATTGTACGTTATTATAATGGAATTGTATTTTAGTTTGAATGTATTGTATTTGATAATGTTCAAAGATAATCTGTTCCTAGATTTACTTCTTTTTTTGATTCTGCCATTGGCAGCGATGTATTTATTCATAGCACTTGTGATTCATCACCAGCCCTTACACGTCTGATGAGACATCTTGTTGTTTTCGATCATGGTTCTATGCACTTTATGTAAAGCTCTTATTTGGAAGTCGCTTTGGATAAAAGCGTCTGCTAAATGCCTAAATGTAAATGTATGGACTGTTAAGGACACAAAACCATTTTATGAACATTTTATGGAGAATCCATTGATCAAGTTAAAAACTATTAGCTGTTAGTTAGAGCCCTACATTCCAACGTCTATACTGTGAAGTTTAATTCATCCTTTTTAATATATGTATATACACTAGTGAAGTAGCTCTCAAAGGGTAATGTCGTTCGGCAGTCTGCCGGTTGGTTGGTCCACTACTTTGGTTCAGACGGAAATGAAACTAAAATGGTGAACATCATAAACCTGCTCAATATCTGCATGTTAACATAGTGTGACTGCACAATCTGCATTTTTACATTTTCTTATACTGGTTTCAGTGAATTAGCAGAAGGTCAATTTATACATGTTCCTCTGATGAAAAAAATCTGAGCACAGTGTAAGTTATTTACTGGGGAGGATGTCACAAATACAAAAACCACACACACACACACACACACACACATTCATATATACAAGATAGGCCAAGCCAAAGTGTCACTTGATGTCAGCTAAGTTGACGGGTTGTGAGTGAGACCCGGAAGGTGATGTCACTTGGTTTGACTCAGAGGTGACAGGTCCTTCTGGAAATGACCTGTCTATTCCCTGATTTCACCCCAACCATCCGCCTGGCTGTCCCCTGCATGGACGCTTCCATTGACCGCTGTCAAAGAGAGGGACCTGGAGGAGAACATTACCCTGGGAGGTCAGAGACCCCCAGGTGACCCAGTGAAGCTCCATCGAAACACTTCAGCGAACAAGCAGTGTCCAGACCAGACACGTTTTCAACTGACACCCTGCAGTCCAATCTGGAGCTGTCAAACCGGACATAGTGGGTAAATACACCGCGAAATTTCAAATGAAATACAAGCTGAGCTTCCGTCTCAATCAACAAAGCTTTGAGTGTGATGCTCCAATCTTTTTCGGAGCAGAACATTTCTCTTGATGATCCTGATTCTAGTTTTGTATGACACGGATAACATTCTGTACGCAAGAATATGGCTCTCAACACATACACACAGACACATCCTGTCTGTGATCATATGAGCAGACACACAGATTCCCACACATATTCACAGATGTACAGACCCCACCCTTAGATCCCACACTGCACAGCATTATGCAGAGCTCCCTTGAATTCACACAGAGATCTAAAAATACCCACGAGGGAGGAAATCCCCACATTCCGCAGCAATGGACCTGCACTACAAAGACATCCAAACAATAAGCCTCTCCCGACTAGGAATCATCCCAGACAATATAGGAGGACTGAAGCATCAGAGCGTTGTTTTTCCCGGATAGACTGTTGTGTCTAGGAGTGGAAACCTCTGACCGTTGTCGCTGACTCATGGCAACCGGCCATATGTAAAAGAATGGCTTGCGTTTTGGGATAAAAACATATGTGGAAACCAACTTGCATCCACAATGGCACAGAAGTATCCATAGAATGGCAGAAGATGGTAAAAGCATGAAAGCCAGAGGCAGTGAGAGGTTTCTTGTTGCTACAAAACAGAAAAGGTCACACCTTGTTACCAAGCTTTGGTTAAATAAACGGACACCAACTTGTGACAGTGAAAGCCGATATTCAGCTGGTAGTTAATTCATGAGTCAGCTTCTGCGGGTTAATTTTGTTGCATCAAACAATGGTCACAAGAACACCAGAAATCTGACTATAATGTGATGAAACACTATATGTGTGTGTGTGTGTGTGTGTGTGTGTGTGTGTGTGTGTGTGTGTGTTACCATTATTGTTAAAGCTACTTCACAAGTGCAGATGTCATACATGTGGTGTGTGTGATGGAGAGGTTAGCCTGTAACGGGCTGAACCAAGATTGAAGTACATATATTATTATATAATATAAGATCATATATATATATATATATATATATATATAAATTACATTTTGAAAAGCATTAAATTAATGGACTTTTTAACTGATATCTGTTGCAGTAGATGGATGTCAAGTGTTTTGAAAAACCGTCATAGAAAGCAAAACATAGCTTCACCTGAAAAAAAGTTTTAGCAATTCTCTTTGAATGACTGACACCTCAATGGCTTCATAAAAAGTGACATTAACAGGTTCATCAGATGAACTCATCTATGCCTCGTGAATCTATGAGGTTTAGCCATGTGTAGATGTCAGTGGGTGAAAGCTGCAGACTATCTCTCTCACATTCCCAGGAATAGAGATTTAAACAATGGGGCTTAATGACTCGCAAGACTTTTATTTGTTGACAGCTTGACGGGCAGCGGCATTGTCAGACCCAACGAATGAAGGTAATAATACGAGCTATTAATTTGCAGTTAGCTTTGTTTGGGAAATTTTGGATCTTGTAGGCTAGTACTTGGAGGATGTAGATGTTCTAAAACAACTCTAAAAACGCTATCAGAAACATCTGATTACTTAATAACTGAAGACACGTGTTTTGTAAATGGTCTTTAGTTTACAGCACATGAATGGGTGTATCAAAGTTTATGTTACTTTTAGTGATTATCTAACATGTTACTTACATTCTTCTGAGAAACAACCCAATTTTTCAAAAACAGAAAATGTCCACACATATTATACGATACTCTACACTCACTCATAGTAATCAGTACCCTGCTATTTAGTACAGATTGTACTATTTCCACTTGAAATATGAAACTCTGGACTGACGGATCAAGTAAGGCAATACCTACCGCTTGATTGACAGCTTAACAAAGGCAATGTGGCAGAGTGATTTGTCAATGGGTAAAAATCAACACAAAGAGCTATTGATTGGCAGGAGGGAAGGGGGAAAGGACAATGAGTGCGGCTGTGGGATCTCGCCGAAGTGATCAATACTGGAGTTCTGCATGAGGGAGTCATCCCACTCTCTGTTTATACAGTCAGAGACAGAGCAAAGATCAGCTATTGTACAGCCGCACTGGTGCTGTCAGTCAACGCAGGGCAACACTGCAGGGGTTGGCCAGGCATCTCACACAGAAACACAAACACACTCACACTACCACACACTCACTACCACAGACGTTAATTCTCAGATTGCGTTCAGACTGTTCCCAGACTTTACAGTGGTTAGAGGTATAGTTCTTAGAAACCGACTGCTGCACCCACAAGTGTTCATCACACAGAAAATGCTTAATCATTCCTTCTGAGAATCTACGTGGTTGGTTCAGTCACAAAAAAAAGGCATATTTTTTACTTGTGAATTATCACTGAGTTTGATTTACCCAATAGCATTTCTTTTTGCTATTCTCTACTGATCACTTAATCACATGTGCTAGTCAAATTCAAGACTGTTGATAATGGTAATGGTAAAAACTAAGGAGGTGATAGCTGCACACATGCAAAAAATAACTGTGGCGAAGCAAAGAGTGCACCATCCTACTGATGTCGAAAGTATCAATATTTAGGTAGCAGAAAGTAGTTCTTATGAAAACTGTTCCCGTCGAGGTCGGTTGATTATGAAAACTAACAGGGACACTGATTCTGGAAAGAGACATAGTTGATGATTTTATTTAAATGTAATTGCTGTCAAAAACAACCTTTTATTAACCTCTATTGTATTAGGGAGTGGAGGCCGAAATATCAGAGACTTACATCTCAAATTTTCCACTTACCAGGGTTAAGTCAAAAAATATGCTGGGTTTATTTTGTAATTTGGGTGAATCAACCCTTGAACTTATTTTGTTAAGTCAGTCTCTTAGGAACTAGTAGAACAATTGCAGTATTGCTCCTAAACATCCCAAACAATGCAAGAGACGGGGAGGCTTTTAAAGAGAGTGTCAGAGGGAGACACACGGCCAGACATTCACAGCGGGAGGGATTCCTTCATGAATGGGCTGCGACTGAGAATAACATGCCAGACAGTGCCCCATGTGTGTGTTTGGCCTGTGCTAATCTTATCTCACGGCTCCATGTATTCATCATGAGGCCCAGCTTCTTCAGCTCTCGAGAGCAGAACATGGCTGGAGATGAGTGGTCATGTCGGACGGGTGATCCATCCTGGAGCGATCGCCACCAGCGGACAGAAAGACACAAGCTGGCTGCCGTGGCACTGTTTACCTTCTGTCAGTCCATTGCTAAGTACCACTAAAAAGCTGTTTGTTATATAGATAAGAGTATGACAGTGGGGTGACTGATGTGTGCAGGGGAGTTTGAAAGTTTTGATAGATTATGTGTTTTAAAATTCCCTGTTATGTCGGTCTTAATATTTACACTAACACATGATTTCTCAACAATATTTTGCTTAGACTTGGACATAATAGTGCATAGATTGCATTGTCCACTTTTGCACAGTCTACAATAGCTGAAGGAAAAATTGCTGATAGGCCAATTAAAATAGGCAGTGTATTGTTTCTTGTCTGAAAGTCTAGTTTGTGAGAAACACGTAAAGAAACGCTGGGAGGTATCTCTGGAGCTTAAGCAGAGTGAGGTAGTTTTGCTTAAAAAACTCTGAATCTGAATTCTATAATTGTGGTGTTTTTTTGTTTAGCATCAGCTTCTATAGATGTAAAAGCTTCATCTAAATAAACATTTTACTAGAGCGTTATGTCCGAAAGGGATTTAAAAATGAAAATTTGGCTACTTGAGCCGTGCAGTTACTATATCTTGTTTGAATGACGTTTGACTAATGTCTTCAGGGAGTTGGGCATTAAGAAACCATTAGTTTTGTGTGTGTGTTTGTGTGTGTGTGTGTGTGTGTGTGTGTGTGTGTGTGTGTGTGTTTATGTGTGTGTGTGCATGAGTGTGTGTACCCAGCTGCATTCTCAGCTCTCTTTGCCCATTCTCTGGGCGCATTTGTTTGGAGTGAGCCCATCCACTTATTGACACTTGTCTCCCCTGCCTCTTGCATGACAATCCAGGCAATAAAACCACGAGTGGAGCACACACTGTTCAACAGTTACCATAAGAAAAACAAGAGCAAAGAGGATACGTGTTTACCTTCCCAGGGCATGAAAAGAGGCAGAGAGGGAAGAAGAAAGAAAAAGAGAGAAAAAAGACAAGTGTTCATCTCTACCACACGCAGTGCAAAGACACAATGACACACATCCACTCATCGCCCACGCCACATTTTCAGTGTTTGCGTGAATCCATCAAAAGCCATAAGTAGGAAAACAAACAAGCTAACCTACTGACATGGAAAAGGAAGGAAGAGCTCGATATTTTAAAAAAGGTGATGGCATCTTTTCAAATCCCAGTCACATCTGCTTTAAGGATTTGCCCAAATGCCAACAGACAGAGACACACACAAAGGATAGTCCATATGAGATGGGACCAGCCACCAGGACATCCTGTTTAGGGGACAATGCCCCCCTCTCTACAGTGCTAAAGTGATAACACTCTTGCAACAGAGCGGCTGTCACCACTTAGTGTAGCCAGGGTCCCGAGAGGACCACAGGTCTCAGCAACGTGGGTCAGGAAATAAAGCTTTTCAACACCTCCCGGACCAGAATATCCTTCTGTCAAATGTGCTTGTATTTCCTTTGCTAAATATAAGACAGGTACTGAGAGTTTCCTTGATCTTCCAGTAATAATTTGATGGGGAAATGTGTGGAATGCTAGCTCTGCATTTTTGTAACGCAAAGAGACAGTGACTCAAAAGAACACAGAGAGTTCTTTATTTGTCATATGCAGTAAGCAATCACTGGCAATCACATGCTCTCTCCGCCAATGCTCAAATTTGTACAAATGAAAAACCATCAATCAATACCGAGGTAGACCGCTCTCGTGCAGTAATGTAGTAAAATGTATGTGCTTGGTGGAACCGGTTGAACGTATGAACAGAAGTCCTGTTCTGCAAGCAACAGAATCTCATTCAAAGCCCATTTTGCATTTGTTACAATACAGATTATTTCAAATATATCCCTGGAACAAAACCTTGTAACCTTCCTGAAGGTGGATTTTAGCCAGACATGCCTGTAACAAGAGAGGGAAGGGGCGGCTGTGGTGCAGGAGGGTTGGCGGTTCGATCCCTGGCTCCTCCTGTCCATGTGTCCTTGAGCAAGACACTTGCTTTGGATAAAAGCGTCTGCTAAATGTAAGACACTGAGGGCTGGACGGCAGAGACATATTTTAGAGAGCAGAGAGTATAACTAAAGAGTTTGACTAAGGGATTGGAGTTCGAAGACAGAACGGGTGAATATCACAGACAAGGAAGAAACCACCTGTTACGATAACGTATGTTAAGCAATCTGGTACTAAAACTTCATGGTGGCATTTTTTGAATGCTAACAAATTAACCGTTGTTTAGCTTTGTTATGATGACCAGTGTTTAATATTCTGATAGCAAGAGCCGTAGCAGATACTTATTAGATTAGATACTTTAGATAGACATTAGATAAATTAGATACTTACATCAGGAGAGAGAGCAGCAGCTGGCACGGAAATGGTGTCTGCACTTTGGCTCTCTATACTCCAAGAGTTAGTGTAGATGAGAAGAGTGATATCAGTTCCAGCACATGATCCCTACAAATAGTTTATATAAACCTTTTTGTCAAAGAGGAAGATCCTTGTTGTTAAAACCCTACACAGAAGTATCGCTCAAGGAAAAGTCTCACTCTGAAATCTCACGAGAGGTGCGTTGTTGCAGGAAGACGACTGTGTTTCTGTTTGAACAAAAAGGATCTTGCACTTTAATAAAATGTTCTATCTCTGTAGGCATCATATTGATTATGTTGTCAGACACCTGCATGTATACTTTATTGCTGTTATTTCCTGTAATATATGGAGAATGCCACTCTTCAAGCCCCTGGAGGGTTTTCTTTAGGCAATTCTTTTTCACATTCCCTTGCTAATTATATATGTTTTTAAATGTGTAAATAAAGACACAGAATAAAACACAACACGGAGGAAAACAGATTTAGCTTGTCAGTGACAAAAAACAGTAAAAGTACTTTCCACAGGAGTAGTTGCATGCAAGGATTACGTTGCAGCCAATGCAGCCCGTTTTCAGTTGCCAGCAGAGGCGATCTACTGGACCAGTTCCAAAACTCAGTCATTTAGACCTCAAAAAATTAAAATAAATACAAATAATGGCCAAGATTTAAAAATACCAGAATTATGCTTTAAAGACAACAGAGCCTCCATTAATGTTACTATTTACACCTGTGCTTTGCCTAATTAAAATGTTATATGTAAAAGAGTAATTAGAGGCTTGAACATCTTCTACCTTAAAAGAGACATTATTGGCCAACAACACTGCCCTTTACTGGCAATAAAACAAATATTTGTTACAGTGGAAGTGAGGTGAGCCCAAGCGCAGACACTAACACCCGGAAACAAGGTAAGTTTAACAATTTATTGTTCCCAGGAAACAAAGGAACTAGTGCAGGTAGGTGAGCGAGCAGGCTGGGAATCCACGGGTGAGCGTGGCGAAGGAGATCAGTTGGACACAGGCAGGATTGTTGCAGAGAACCATCCATGTGTGGAGAAACAATGATCTGGCGTTGAATGGCTGGGAAACCGGGGCTGAAGCTCTGGAGCTCTGGACGAGATAATGGGAAGCAGGTTTGCTGGATGATTGGCAATCAGCTGAAGGAGAGGAGAAGAGAGACGCCACGCCCACCAGCAGACAGACAGACAGAGAGAGAGAGACAACACACGGGAAGAAAACAGACACAAAAGGAAGAGGGCCACACAAGGTACAAGAAGAACAGCAGATACACTTCTGGATCCTGACAATATTATATTCACCTTCAGTATCCATCAGTGAAATAGGTCAAAGGCTATTTCTGACACCGTCACCCAACCACACAGTGCAAATGTGAAAATACATTGCTTTCACCCACCACTCGCACAAACACAGACACTCACACACAGGAGGAGGATGAAATGCACTCACACACAAACAACAGAGGCAGGCGGTATCTTGAAAAGAAATGAGTTAGATCACTGTGCATGATGTTCACAAATGTATTGGGGACAAGTCTGGGCATGTGGTGAGACACGGGGTGAGTCACATGCACACACACGCACGCACTTAAATTCATTCCTGGGAGGTTTCATATGCTAGGTGGTGAGATTAAGTTATCTACTTTCATTGATTTATACATTTGTATTGGCACGACAGTAAACACTACACTACATGAACTGTCATGTGAGATTTTGATCATTTCAAATACACAATTACACACAATCTCTCATTGTATTTTGTGTTACACTTTTTGATGATACACTTTTTTTGATCCAAAAATAGACAGAATATGTATTCATTTAATGGATATACTATGTCATGTCCCGTATAAGTTGCTTAAAACATTACTATTTATAGGTTTAACAGTACCAGCCTAATGAATCACCTTTAACAATAGCAACAGTCATGTATTTATCATTACACTGAGCTGTATTAAGTCAAGTCAAGTTGAGTCTTTTATATTCTTATAGCCCAAAATTACAAATTACTAAGTTGCCCTAAAGGGCTACTTACTTGGTTAAATGCTCTCCTAACTCAGGGGCCACAACATCATTACATCTCTAAGCTATATCATTTTCACGTCTCCAACATTAGTACACCATTAGTTAAGTATTTACCTCAAAGACTAGTGCTGCTAAACTAAAATAGAGCAACAGTTGCCAAAGCTGCAGGGGAAAGAGAGGGATGACCCCTCAATAGATAAATAAAATGTGTCTACATTTCAAGGCAAGGCTCCTTCAAGGCCACCTAGGAGTCTGCAGGATGACCTCTAGCCCTGTCAAGAGGACCCTTTACTTTCTCTTGTGGAATCTGCACCAGTTGCAAAGGCTGTAAGCCACAGGCCTCATGCCTTGAAACCGAAGAAGCTGCTGAAAAGCCAAACCTGGTCTCAGAAATACGTTGTGTGGACAAGCGGTGAGGATCAACGGCACCCAGACCCTGTGATATTTGATCAGGCTTGACGCATCCCATTGCGTCTGCCTCACCTCCTCCGTCTGCACACACCCAACAGTCCCAGGGATAAGTGGTCCCTTGCTATAAATACCGAGACGGGATGGAAGCTTGGAGGGAGCCAAAAAAGAGTGGGAGGAGTGAGGCGAGTATGGCCAAAACAGAAAAAGTGAACACCTGTTAATAAGGTGTCAAGGAGTCAAACGTGTGGTGGCACTAAAAAATAAGATCATAATCTGCCAACTTAATCTCCAGCATTGCTGTTTCAAAACAAATACCTGCACACGTTGCTGCTGGATCGCACACTTGAGGGAACCATTTTGTACTTTCCTGAGTTTCAACACCTTCTTTTTATCGTGTCCCCACCCCTCACAGTCTGTCTCCTCATCCTTATCCGCCTCGCCATATCACCCCCTCTTAGTCTAAAAAAAAACAGGTGCAAGGAGTGTCCAGTAAACACACACACACAGACTCACACATATAAGCACTTCAAGCGTGATGCCTGCTCCAGCCCTGCCTCTCCCTTACCAGAACCTGTAGCCAAAGCATGCAAAACATTTCCTTCTGTCCTTGTAGCTGCAGCGTCTTCAAATTGAGGAGCAAATATAGCCGGTCATCCATGTGAAAGTCAGACCAGAGGAGCTCTCAAACAATCCCAGGCGCAACAGGGTGGTCTATTTGCTGTATTCATGTTCAGAATAGACAACAACTGTCAGCGCATCAGGCAAAAAAAACCAAACATCTTTGAGCTTGAGGTGATCTGCTGCTTGAGAAACCTTAAAAAATAATCGTACGTTTTTGTAGCACGTATATATACACTAACCAAGGGAATATGTAAATCGAGAAGAGGTGTAGGATTTGAGCCCTCAACCAGTGAGAAGGAAATGTCTTTGGCTGAAATGAAAACATTCTTGGCAACTCATGGCACATGGTTGCCTACCACAGGTTTAAAATTTAACAAGGCTTAACAGTGTAGGATACATAAAGGACACCTCTATCATGAGGCTCATCCAGAAAAACACTATTGTCACACTGGCACCTATGACTTCCAAGTTTCCAGTTTTCTTATTAACTGAGTGAAATACTTGTAAATTAGTTTATAAATCATTCTAATGATTGGTGCAGATCTGTCAGCCAAGTGTGAAACCAATAAACCTACCTAAAAAGTGCACTTTTTTTTCTTTATCTGTTCACATTTATTAATGATATGATCGAAAAGTTGATGTCCTTATTGATACTTAAAATTAGTAGGCCTACAGAAGAGAGAGAAAGGGAGACCCCCACCCCCAACTACACACACACACACACACACACACACACAAGTCCTTGGAGTGCTGCAGTCCTGCGTGAAATATGCAAAACTCACTGTAACTGGCGAAACTGCATACAGAAAGCACTACGTGCTGGGTAAACAAGGCCCAACGTAACAATAGCGATTGTGAATTTGGAGGGAGGACTGATGTTAAAGGTTCGGCGGCAACGTTGTGCGCGCGCTCCTCCATTCATTGGCTAATGAGAATGATAATTTGTGGCTCCTCCGCTGACCCCTACCCCCTTCAATAGCGACTTCTCCCAAGGGACGTGACGGCGCAGATTCAGCCCTCCATCGGAATCCTTTTCATCACCAAACAGGGGTTCCCGCCTGTTTCGTTTAATATGGTTGATAATTCCAAATGTCCAAATAGCCTAAAACTATATAGCTGGCCCTGTACACGTGGAGCAAACCAAGACCAAATACGTGATTGAGAATTGAACCAGCCCACACCTGGAAACAGGCCCACACTACTTTCCGCTACAGAGATCTGGTAAACTGCAGAGACTTCATCTGATCTGTGGAATGATGTGCTCGCAGTATTTCCAATGGTGTGCGTCGTTACATTTAGGAGTGCATATCACATTTCTTTTCTTACATACCATAAAATTGTTGCTCGGTTACCCAGATTTTACACTGCAAACTGAATAAATGTGAGATTTCTTTATCTTTCTTCACATTTCCAAGCACGGTCGTGACCGCAGAGCAGGCGCAGCTGCTTTCCCCTCATTCGCCAACAGCCCACAACATGTTGCCATATAAAAATAGGTCGGATTCAACTTTAGTGTACACTGCTGCCGAGTCCCCCCCCCCCCTCGCGCGCGATCGCTCGTGTTTATACCGGACCTGGCTCGCTTCTTGGAGGCCACGCTTGTGTGCGTGTTCGCCTCCTCACCTCCGCATAGCGGCTGCACGACCTGACCCGCCAGCGGGGATTTACTGACTGGCACCGTGCCCGACCGCAGGCAGACTCTAGTTTGCTCGGTTCTCACGACCTCAGCTCCACAAAGGCATCTCTGAACTATTAACTCAGACACGAAGGCAGCAGGAACGACCACAGAACCCACACGCGCTGCCAACTGGTGTTTCAGTATGCCTCCTCGCAGAAAGAAAGCTGCTTACGCGACGCCGTCAGTGGGGTTTCAGTGTGCCATTTACTGACGGTGTCATCTGCGGGGCACTGGCACTTGACAGGGTGAAAGTGAGAACGCAACTACACGAATGAACGAGGCAGTCCAACTGTTAAAGGAAAATGAATACCAGGGATTATAACTGCCATCGCAAGTCCCAAAATCGGATCACAGTTAACGTTTGAATGTTGTTGTGTTTTCTCTCTCCTACAACTTGATTTGCGTTCAAAGCGTGCAAATAGCTTGCACGTTTCGTGTAGTCACACTGTTCCTAATTTCCCAATAAACTCGTTTCGATCTTCATATCAATGCATGTTGCAATAACCATTGTCTCTCCTAAAGGCTGACAGACACACTATTAGAATCAACAACAATAAACAACAATAAAAGATTACTAAGATTTTTTACTTTACTTTACTTCTACTTTACTACTATTACTAAGAGAATATATTGAAAATTGAATACACGTGGGTAGTTTTTGCGCCCTGGGTACATTTACTCATGAGATGTGCACAGCACAACATTGCACAGTAAATCTTTTTTTTGAACTGAAGAAACCGCTAAGCATGTTTATCTTGTGTGCTGGTGGTCAGGGCTAAGAAACACTTTAAAACCGCATACTTTGTTGGCCTGTACCAGCCATGCGCACCCGCGGCGCGCCGTTGGAGGGGGTTTTGACTGGCGGTCACCAGGCTGTAACCTAATCCCAAGTAAAGGGGCCCGCTGGCTGCATGTGGCTGACACACGGCTAGCGCCACGCCGCCCCACACAGAAACACGGCCCTCAGCTCCTCAGTTCCGGACTCCACTCACCGGAGGAAGATAAGTTTACACCCAGGGATAAACAGAGACTAGGGGGGGGGGGGGGGGGGTCGTAGGGAAGGGACCTTTTAAAAACAGAAAATTGGTTGCAGATTTTAAGACTGCTCGAAAAAACCTTAGCGGGGGGTAAAAAAGGGCGGGGCTGTTTTG
>JAVQJL010071042.1:0-69018 GCA_036024295.1 Nannoperca obscura
AGAGAGAGAGAGAGAGAGAGAGAGAGAGAGAGATACACACACAGGAAACATCTGGGAAGAATCAGGGCGTAGAGGGGAGAAGACGACAAAACAGAAGAAAAAAAAGCAGAGGAGGATGAAGGCTCGACCACAGGTTACAACCTTGCCCAAGCTCTGCGAGATTTGCAGGAACCCACAAACTGAACACACACAATCACAGAAAGTGAGCCACAGGGCTTATCGAGGCTATGTATATAAAAGTATACAAACATCTCAACACAGTTTACTCTGCACCAGGTTTTAGTAGCGGGACTGAGCGGAAGTTAGCAATAATATTTGTATCCTTTAAAATAGAAGAGTCAAAACCCAGAGGAAATCCACCTTAACAGACGTCATTCACAGACTATTAATGTTGTCAAGGCATGCAATAAAAAAAACTTTACATAAAATGAATGAAAACTCTGTTAAATCATGTTATGCTTAATATCTGAAGCAGTAAGACACACTTTTACACCATTTTCAAACAGCTCTTGACACAGCCGTTTTAAATCTTTAAATCTTAAAGATTATCACTTATCCAGAAATTCTGATAGAAATCAAGCACACATTTGACAGTTAACTGACTGCAGAGTAAGAGAACTGAAGAAAATACTTTGTTATTAAAGCTGGGACAGATCGGATATGGGATCAGCCACAACAAGAAGAAGAAGAAGAAGAAGAAAAAAAAAAGAAAAAAAAAAAGCATGTGAACACACACAGAAAAGAAAAACAGCCACATGCTCTCCATCCTTTCCTCACATGCTCACACACACTACATAAATAGTCCCATGTAAAACAAGAGGGTACGCACACACACTCTCTCTCTCTCTCTCTCTCTCTCTGAGTCTTCCTCTCTTATTTTCTCCCCATTTGGCCTACTGAGAAACTTCCATGAGAACAACTTACTGATGAAGTTCCCAGTAGGAAGCAGCTGCAGCTACTGTATGCTACAGTACTTACTGCAGCAAAAGGAGGATGGATTTGGATTTTACTTTTATCTCTTATATCTACAGCATTAGAGTAACACAGCATGAATGTTAAGAAAGATTACATATTACTGTGAAAAGCATGTAACTTGATTTCAAACCTCTGAAGAATTGTGTACTTTTCAAATAATTGAGAAAAAATTGAAAAGGAATGTACATTCAGCTTAATTATCAGGCAAAAGAGCACGATCAAGAAACCTCACTCTGTGACTGGCTCTTATATTCTTAAGGAGGGACGAAACAGATGAGCAAGAGGACTTTTAGACTGGTGGGTCTACAACTACAGAGTGGCAGGCAGGCGAGCAGGCAGCAGCAAGCTTTCAGCCCGCAGGCTCCAGAGGACAGGATAAGGCTTCTTTGTTCAAGACTCCTCCTACTCCTTAGAGAAAATGAGAAAGTAGCCCCTGCTGCCTGACAAGGAGCCCACTCACCACACACACACACACACACAACGATACATGTGCATACCTACACAAACACATGCAGACTCAGTGCAGACATAGAGGTCACATCGCTCCACATATGAGCCTGCCACTAGGACTGCCAATATTTTCTAATCACTTTTATATGCAGAATTTACCATGACAATAAAACTTTCTGTATTGCTTTAGTAACTTCACAGCAAAAACTGAAGAGACACTATTAAAACACAGCAGAGAAAAATATACTCAAAACCACACTGTTAAATACACAGGCTGGTGACAAAAGCAAAATCCACCCATTTATTATGCCTGTTAATGCTGCCCCACATAACAAAAACAAGTTTGAGTTGGTTTTAGAACGTTTTTTTCTCTCACCCTAGCCAGTGCCTCCCCCTTACTTCAACTTGCTGTGATTGGACAACAAAGAAACCCTGAGCTTCCTCCTTCATAGCCCCGCCTAAAGCCCGAGGTGTCAGGTGTCCATCTGTGTCAACGCTCACCGAAAATATGACTGAACTTACAGACAAAAGAAAGCTCAACAACAACAAAAAAAACACATTATTAAGCAACTGGTGTAGTCAGCACACAGGAAAACTGCCATTCAGGCAAAACAGAGAAAAAATTTGAGAGAGTGAACACAAAAGCTTCTAAACATGCAGGAACCGTCAACACTGAGCAGAGCAATCAGTGCAGACAAAAACAAGCTACACAGACAGAAACAGCTAGCAAAATCCAAAAGCTAGAATGGTGTCAGATAACCATCTCTGGAAATTTGAACCGTGCATGTGTGTGCGTGTGTGTGTGGGGTGAGGTTGCCGGGGGTTATTTTCTGCTTTTCTGTCCAGCTTTATCCCCCAAGAAGTCCGTCGTTTTCAAAACCTGATCACTGTCCCTACAATTGACAGATGAGTTAAATGAAGCAGAAAGCTTGTGTTGAATAAATACTAGTAGTACCCTTCAGTGTTTCCTGTAGCAGCCATTTTTACCCACTAACCTTTTTCTGTAACAACAACCCATCATTCTCCACTTTAGTGTAATCACTGTTCCACTGTTTCCAACAGTGCAAACAAAGAGGAAAACTTTTCAGAGGCCGACTCTGACTGCAGGTTTCAACAAATCAGTCTCCGCAGATACCTTTGCCAGAGAAAGAATGCCCTCAGAGAAACCTCAAATTGAATGACAAAAAAATAAGACATATTGAGCAGCATGGCCCTGCGGCAAAAGGGTTTACAGCTTTGTAAAAAGCCTTGGATTTAACTTCAAGTTGCAACTAGCAATTGACTTTTCTTGGGTAGAGATTAACCTAGAACACCTACAGTCAAATGACTTCAAGGTCATAATTAAATTGAAGATTAAATAAAAGGGATTATGGCTTATCATGGATTACTTCTAGGAAAAAATCTCGGTACAATGAGCAGTTTGAAAAGTCTTAAAACATCACAGATTTTTTAGATCAGTTTTATGTTCACAGATCCTAATTTTAACTACACAAATTGGCTGCATTTAGAAGCTGTGGCAAGGAGTTGCGACACCAACTCAAAGTTGATATGACAATAAGTCCCATTGTACTTCGGTAGGCTGACTTACGAAATAAAATTCAACTTGTGATACACTAGTAGGAGCGTTTGCTTATTAATGTATGCAGGAGTTAACCGCAGAATGCATGAAAGATATCTCAGAGAGTAGAAAACTACTGAGTGGGAAGATGCATTTACTGCCTTGTTTCTCTAATGAGTATGATGGTAATTCTCACACCACTGACACGTGCATAACCGGAGGCAAGATGACTCTGCACAAATGTCAAGACACACAAGCTAATCCTTTTCTTATGTTAGCCAGACGGTCACAAGATGAAGGAACAAAGACCCTTCCCCCCTGTGCCACTAGAAAAACTTGCTTCAAAAGTCTGATTCCTACCTGAAACACAAGTCGAGGCAACACTGGCTAGGCAATATATACAACTTTTGCAGTTACTTTTGTCTTGATGAGACTCAGCAGATAAAATCCTTTCACAGATTCTAGGGGAAAAAACAGGATCCTCTCAGGCTTATTGTTGATTTATTTATTTATTATATGTATGCTGCTCAGTGTGTTCCAAATAACCACTGCCTCACAAATAAACTGTGAATACGCTACTACACTTTGCGTTTGCGGAGACTCTCGTTCGTCTTTGAGAACTCATCATAATTGCTATGAATACAAACTGACTACAGCTGCAGTTACCTTTAAAGTTTAAATGTGTTTGTGTCAGAGCTAGTGCACAAATGGCAGCATGTACTGCATGTGCATCCACACATGAATCTTTATGTTTGAACATTCTTCACCACAGAAATACACTACCAGTTACCGTGCTGTTATCATCCACTGTGTTCTATCACGTCACCTCATAGCCATGTTGACTGACAAACAGGTGACGTACAAATCACAGCTATCCTTAATTTATAATATTAGTGTTATTTTCAGCAACAGGACATATTGCTAGCATGCATGCAAAACTGCACAGCTATATCTAACACCTCCTTGACTGTCTGCAATAAATAGCAATGGCTGGAGTCCCATGACTGACTCAGTCAAACCGAAAACGAGGGGGGCTCTGACTCCACTTCCCCCGGCCCCAGCAGTCCTTCACCATCAACCAGCGCTCCAGAATCTCTGGAATCTCTGGAAGTGGGAATGTGGGAACGCTGGAGATGTGAGTAATCTTTCTGTTGTGCAGTCCCTGTTTCCAAGCTCCCAGAGACGTGTGGCTATAAGGAGAACGCCGTGGAGCCGGCTAAACCTGGCGTAGCACCCTGAAGTCCAAACTGGGATTTCTGAGAAAGCCTGCCTGTGCACAGCTTTGCCGAGCGAGGAGCCCGCAAACACGTGGCCAACAGAAACATTTGCATACACAAGTAAAAAAATGAGGTCTTTTCCAAACTGGGAGTTTTGTACATGTGTATATGGTGGCCTCTTCCATGGCTACAGTGTGTGAGAGGGAGACAGACAAACAGAAAAAGTTGCAAGGATGGAAAATTTGAGATCTATATTTTTTTACCAGCGCTTCAGGAAATGAGCTTCTAAAAAAATAACTCAATTTCAAGGTCTTCATAAGGGATTTCATTAGAAAGTGTCTAAGTGCCTGTTCATTCATCCAACAACTAATGAGTTTTTCTCAGTGTGTGTACTCACAGCTGTGCGGCAAACAGTCGGCTCATCTTTGCCACATGCTCATTGTCGTCCATGTCACTGTCCCCCTGGTCCCCGCTCAGCTTCCTCTTGGTGGGGCTGATGGGAGGAGGCCCCGTCCTGTGGCTGGAGATGGAGGAGATGGAAGATGAGGAGGATGACGACGAAGAGGAGGATGAGGAGGAAGAAGACAAGGACAGAGACAGGGACTGGAGTCTGGGGTCCCCCCTCAAAGCTGCTTCGCCTGAGGTGAGGAGACAGCAAAGAAGAAGAAAAAAAAAAGGAGCGATAGGGAGTTATTAGTGATGCTGAACCTCTATAAGTTTGAGGCAGCGATCAATTAAAAACCACCTTTACACAAATTTAAAGTATAGCACCAGTAACATAAAACAAAAACTGTTATTATACTATTTGAGTATTCATTTAGATTTCAAAACAACAGTTGGTCATTTTAAATATGAAATGCCACGCGTGCCGTTACTGTCAACTGACACGCTTACACTCCCAACAGGGCGCTTAGCCATGGATGTTAATTATGGTAAAATTATGTTAATTTCAAATAGAAGGCACCATTTCTATTGCCACTTTAAACAAGTTGACCACAACTACTCCATGGCAGTGTTACTGTACAGGCTGTGTTTGGGTTTTGTTGACTTATACAGTTTGCTGAGTGAGGCACAAACCTCTGGCAAAAGCAGAGGAGTATCTGGTTGGGAATGTTTTGGAAGAAATAGCTGTGGATGGGTTCTGCATACATGTGTGTGTGTGTGTGTGTGTGTGTGTGTGTGTGTGTGTGTGTGTGTGTGGTGTGTGAACTATTTCTCTGTGTGCGTCTGACTCTCTCCAGTCTTGTCCTGGTTACAAAAAGCCTACAGAGTCGTCAGTGAGTGGGAGTAAGAACTAAAGAGAATCAGGAAAACTACCACTGGCTCTGTCTCAGCACTGGGACTTTCCACTGCTTCGGCCTCATGTATCTGTCTGACTCTTCCCAAACAAAACATAAAGCCTAGACTAAAAGTCCCATTCCAACTTGCAGCTTTCTCCATAACTACCCTCATACTCTGAGAGAAAAACAGTTAATAACACTATCCCTTCCAGTGCAACACCCACTGGTTGCTCCTGCTTCCCTTCAAATACTTTTATATTACAGACAATATTAAACTGCAGTGTTAAATTATATTTGGGAGAATTATTTATTTTTCTGACATTGGTGTTGCACAATAAAATAAAAAGCCTTGTTAGAACTGATTTGTAACACCGTACTAATAATAGTACTAATAATAACTAATAATAATAATAATATTTTTAAATATTTCATAATAGTATTTGCAGCATAATGTTGTACTAGTTTGTTTACTGTAAACATTTTCTGAGCTGTCTTAATCGCTTGAGGAAGTTTCCTGTAAACTACAGTAGACAGTGTTCTTTTGTTGGAGGAAACACAATGACATGTCGTAAAAACTTAAACCTGTTTAAACCCACTGGAAAACAATTATATCATTAAGTTATTCAAAAGGCTGTAGCGCTAACACACACACACACACAACAAAGGCGTGGTAATCTAATAAAAATGTGTGCTCTGTTCCTCCACTTTTCCCCTATGTATGTTTAGTTTTAGCATGGCCTCCCAAACACAGCAGCAGCTCCTCTCTCTCTCTCTCTCTCTCTCTCTCTCTGGCATGTTCCTGCTCGCCCCACTGTGTACCATGGCAACAAGGGTGACATCATTGCTTTTGGCAGGACAGAGGGATGGCAATAAAAGAAGCGAGACTGTGACACCGCACTGTCCAATCAGAGGTTCAGGAGAGAAGCGGTGAATCTGTGAGTGTTTCCCCTGGAAACAAATAAGACATTTAGACATATAGAGTCAAACACTGTGGACCCAACTGGTGCATAACAGTCAACCTGAGACAGTTTTTGTTGACAATGCTTTAGAGAGATGATGTTTCAACTTTTTGTCATTTTAGTCTGTGACTCACTTTAAACTAAAACTGAACACTAAATTAGCATTATTTCTAGCTAGGGGTGTCTAATAAACTGGGTGTATTGGTGCAAAATGTAACCAAACGATACTGATAACAGCAGCAGGCAAAATAAAACGCAGAAATAAACAGAAGCACAGAATGACAATGCTAGAAAAGGACTCTCAGCTTTACCACCCTGTCTTTGGTGCAATTTACCCTCAAATCCAAAGGACAGATGGGAACAAGAACACACGCTATGCTACAAACGAGAAAAACATAATATTGCAATATTACAAGAAAGTGTTATTTTTTTCTCTCTGTTCAACCAGCAGACAATCAGTGGAAGGAAGGCTGTTGCATAGAAGTAAAACTCCGCTCCCTCTTTTCCCCTCTCTGCTCTCTCAGTTCATTAGGTCCACATGATCAAAGCCTATTTCTCTTGACAGAACTTCAAACAGCTTGGAATCAGGATGAGATTGGATTACAAACGGAGGTGAACCTCTCTATCTCTCCACTTCCCTCTCTCTCTTTCCCCTCTCTCCTTTTCCCCCCTTCTGATCCTTAAAAAAGATGAGTCCAAGCATGTCCTCTCCTCTCTGTGCAAAGTGATTTTTTTTGGCTGAGTTTCTCAGTAACCTGAACTTGCCTCTCTGTGCTGGCTTTTTTTTGGAAGTCCATGGAGGTTTAAGGCTTTAAATACTTTAAAAGGACACAGAAGTTCTATTTAGTTTGAGCTGAACTTTTAAACCAGATGTTGGATTGGTTTGATCTCGGACAGAAAGAGGAAGAGAGAGCAAGACAGACAGACAACAGAGGGAGACAGACAAGTTGACAAAAGTACATGGCGTTGAGGAGGTTATGAACCTTGTTTATTTTCTCCTGCTCAGCAGCAAAAAAGGGACAGTCAGCATTCCCTTGCACCCCTCACTGCCAGGCCTACAACTGCTAGCAGCTTTACAGAAAGAGAAAGGGAGAGCTGGAGGCCAGGCAGAGATAGAGTGTGACTAAAACATCATAGGGCCCTCATATAGTACAAATCGTCTAAGTCTGCGAGCAAATCAATCACGCAAGTGGCTAAAAACAATCATTTTCCAAAAACATAAATCAGCAGTTTAATATGGTTGGAAAACAAAATGATTTGAAATGAAATGAGAGCAATCAGTTGGCACAGAATTGCAGAAAATTGGAGTTTATAGTTAGCAACTGTGTACAGTGCTGCATATGTAGGCAACTTGGGGTTAGCAAATCAGTGAACTACCTTTGTTGGTTATTGTAACAATATCAATGTTATACTCTGTATGATATGCTGAGACCTAAAGGGCACACAGGTGAAGGTAGAGATTTGCCGTCTTGTTTTACACAGCATGACAACATGGTTTGACTCCAGTCCTCTTTTCCTGCTACGCTACCTGGCATCATAAGCATCATAAAATTGCCAGCACGTTAAGGCCAACTTCAATATATGACTTCATTACTGCCTTTAAATAATTGAAATCTGTCAAGCATCCAGAGGGTCAGGTACCATTTATCATTTAGCATAAATTCCCAGAAGAGGATCCCTTTCAGAACTGATTTGCAATATGCAAACCTGTTCCATCCATCATCTTCTGACACATTCATTCATCCAACAAGGACTGCAACACCAGATGGCAATGCTAGATGTCATTTGTTTCTAAAAGCAGATCTGAGATGAGTCAAGGGACAGAGAATGTAATAGGGGCCAAACAGGAAACAAAGAATACATACTGTAAATAAATGTCACTCATCTAGTATATTAACCAAACTTTGTCTGTCAAATTAGGGTCAGAATTTGTGTGACTATAACACATTAACCTGGAATTACTAACACACTTTGAATTTACTATAGCACATAAACACACTGTGTCTGATTTCTTTAGTCGTTTTGTTTTACATTCATGCTCAAAAAAAGACAGGGGGAACTGGATGAAGATCGGTGTCTTAATGTTAAACTTTGTCTGTCAATGCATCATCCCCAAAAACAATAGTCATCAATGAAATAGTTACATTTATCTTGTTTCTTGCTTGTTTTTAATGACACAGGCAATGTATTTTGCTGTATGCCACCTAACATCCTTTATAAAATCGACCTGCTACTCAAACAAACCATTAAACCTCAGATTACTGGGATAGCGCAAGCTATCCAAACACTTGAATCCAGCTATTGCAAATACAGGTATTCAAAGGCATTTGATTGTGTAGTGTGTATGTTTGATCATGTCATGACAGAAGTCAAGCTTGTTGTTTTTACACTTCAGGTGTCACAACTGCACTTGCTAATAAATGTTGATGATGACATGGGTGAAAGCCTCTGAATAGGACTGACAGTGTACCAATGAGCATTTATGTGCATTTGTCAAGTAATGTTGTTTGAGTATGTGTGCTCATGCATAGAATAACAAGTCTGCACACCCACAATATCACAAAGTTCCTCCAACCCCTTCTTGGCTCAACATGTTCGAACACAAAGGGATTTTCTTGCACTCTTCTTACTGATTGGCTCTTTTTCCCGTGCTTTTATCTGTTGTTTTCTTATCATGAGGCACATGCTGGAGTCAGATTTAGCTCAGTCAGCTAAAAACAACATGCACTAACCCCCCACCCCCACCAAAAGAAACCAAGAAAAACAAATAGATGGGCTAATCCTGCAGAGATGTGCTTCCAGAGCTAGAAATAAAGCATTGTGTCTAAATCTATCACATAAAAGACACGCCCAGAGGATATACAAGTATGAAAATACCACTAAAAAGCAGTGTCCTCCCCTCTTCACTCCTGTAATTTTCTTCACCGGCATCTAGACAGGATGAAACCTGAGAAAGATGCTCTGCAGTGACACAGAAAACCCTTCTGATTGGCTTCAATCCCAGGCCAGTGGCAGTCTTATCTGCTACACCATCACTGCACTTAAGAGCAAGCTTTTGAGCCGTCACTGAAATGTCACCAAAAAATGGCACATGTCCCAAAACCCCCTGAGCAAAACTTGAAAAGCCACATTGCCTAAAAGCAAAGAATTTAACTGCAATTTGTCAAACAGGAATTACAGCAACACAAGCATTCGAAATTAGAAACAGACAAAAGTACAGCCCTGTTGACAGAGACCATAATCACATGTTTATCACAACAACAAAAACTCTCCTTACCTGCCCCTATAAAATGATACTTGGCTATCTGCCGGTTCTACCTATCTGAACCTCCCTGCAAATCGTCAAATGGTTTTCTGTCGCACATTCCTAATAGGAGTGCTATTAGGCAACAATAAGCTAAAGCAAGAGACTTAATTATGTTATTTCAATGCTGGAGTTTGATTCTGCACGTTGCAGTACAAATCAGGGGCGGAAGGGCAGAGGAAGGAACTTGTACTTAGTCTCCATGTAAAACTGGATGATATTACAACCCCTGACATGTCAGCACTAACTGCAGAGCAGAAGACAGGAGTTGCACTACATGAAAATCGGTCTCTTTGCTAAGACATGGAAGCTCCTGCTCTGTGCATCCATGACATAACATGAAATCCTATGCTGCTGGTGCAAGAAATAAATTGTAGTCCACACTGCTAAGTAGAAGGGAAGCACTTAACGGAAAGACATTATTAACAAATGCAAAAGCAGTTGGTGTCTATCCTTGAGTTTGTCAGAATATGATTCAACAAAACCAGGCATTTTTCAACATTTACCCACACATATCGCACAGACAGGAATGCAAAGGGTTGACGTGAGTAATAGAGCGCAGACAGTCATAACTGAGCAACTAGCAACAGAGTAAGTCAGCCGTAGGAAAAGAGCCATGACAATGCACACATGGCTTACAGTCCATTATTCAGCCTTTGATATCAATCATTAACCAGGTCTCCCCATTGAGGAGCGGTCAATAGCACAGACATGATAAGACAGGCTTATAAACACACTTTCATTTTTTTTTCAGATTACGAGCAAATAAAGTTAGCTAAAAGTGGAAATTGACGCTTACGTTAACTGCGTTGCTAACGGTTACTACGTCCCATGGGGAAAATAACGTACATCGGCAAAGACGTTGAAAAGTTATAACCAATGTACGTAGCAAGTCACGTGTCGTGCACAAATTAAAGTAATATACATGTATTAAAACATTAAACTTGTGTCTGCAAGTCGTGTGGAAAGTAAGAGCTAAAGTAGGTAGTAACTTGAGTGAAAAAGAACTTCTACCAACAACGCCGCTAACGTAACTCAACAGTGCAACGACCATGGCCACTTCGAGCTTTTAAAAACAACCGGAGTTAACACCCACAAACAACCCAAACCCTTCACTTTACCTTCGTAGCAGAGAATGCCAATGTTGTTGTTCATTTTGTCCAGGTACTGGTAGTTCAACAGGTCCATTTTTGTTAGTAGCATTTATCGAGTTTTACACAAAAAAAGGCCAGCTTTCTTTTTCTTCTCCTCTCATGCGACGGTCAAAAAAAAGCTAAAGGCCCAGCCTTCAACTTTGGTTTGTCTAAAAAGAAAACGTAATAAGATTTTAAAAACGGATTCCCGCAGTTATTCTAATGAGTTCGGGATACTTTTTTTTGAAATACGGGTAAATGTTTCGCAGCGATAAAGAGCAACAAAAACAGAGTAGCGTCAGTTCTCCTCACAGCCAGCTGTAAGTCGACTGCACTGACACGCAGGCTATGCTTGGTATGACTCCTATGCTGCACCAGTGGTTTCCTCTGTTGCTGAGAGGGGCGCACTGGGCATGCTCGTTAAATCCCTGGAGCGCCTCAAATATCAGGGATGTTTTACGCGGAAGATCAGCCTCTACAAACACATCCAGAGAGAAAGAGGGGTGTGGAGAGAGAGAGAGAGAGAGAGAGAGAGAGAGAGAGAGAGAGAGAGAGAGAGAGAGAGAGAGAGAGAGAGAGACCCGAGAACTGCTGCAGCAACCCCCGTATTAAAAGTCAAAAAATAGGCTATCACAAGTCTTAATGCTGTAGTTTTGCCACGGGATATTAAACATGCCAAGATTGTTGAGGTACAACAGACACACATTAACTCCCACTAAGAATATGATAATTTAGGATATTATAAGAAGGTGCCATAAAAGTATGTTATGGTTGCTATAATCTTATCACAGGGTGTGAGCCACTGCAGGAATATTATTGAAATATTATAGTGATAGCGTAGAAGTTATAAAGTTTGATAAGTCACTATAACTTGACTGTTTACAGATATGGAAATGAGAAGAAGAAGGCAGAGGGCGAGAGAAGGGAAGACTTACAAGTAATAGGAAGGGTAAAGGGGGAAAAAGATCAGGAGTGTAAATAAAGTCTACATAGTCTTTCATGTGTCATGATCCTTCCTCACAAGAGAACAGAATATACTATAATAGTCTAAGTCTAAGAACTTTTCCATTTTGACCCTTAAAGTAGGTATTTGGACATTATTACACAAAAAATAAAACTAATTATGTAATCTAAATATTGTACATGCAATATGAAAAATGTACATGTAAATTGTCTGTAAATGGAGGAAAAAACTTCACTTTGTTGACGTTAATGTGAGATATAAAAGTTACCAAGTTGAATGAAGTCTCTTCAATTTCAGAATGGTTCTCTCCTGCCCCCTGGTGCTTAAAAGGGGCTCCACACAAGTTTTGTCTTCAATTAAGGGATTGATGTTGAAAAAGCAAGAGGCAACTGGGAATCTGTTCATCATAGATGAATAGGATGTGAATAGCACATCACAATCACAATACATAGTTTGTGTGGAAAGAGTAGAGAAGAGTTGTCCCCCCCCCCCCGGATATTTGACTGAGAACATAATGAGCAGGGTGTGTCTGCGCTTAAGAGTGTGCGTTTACATGCAAACACACATTTGCCATGTGCCCTTGTTTACCCTTTAATTATAACTTTATACCCCATCTCTCTTGCACACACAAGCCACAACTACACAACAAACACACTATGCATCTACGCAAACATACTCATACATCTACTCTACTCTGCTCCTCCCCCTTTCTTTCTCATGCACAGAAGCACACTACACACAAACTACACACTAAAGGCCTCTCCCCTCCTCCCTCTTGGCCTCCCCCTCTAACGGTGGCTCAGAACTAAGGAACATGGTTCTTGTCTCATTGGATAGCCATTGTTTCCAGTTTCACACACAACAGAGGGTTCATTCAGCGCTGCTGCTGCTACAGTTGGTGCTGCAGGTTACAACTCAGAGGCTTAAACATCCAAAAAGTGAGAGGCCTGAAACCAAAAGTAGCCGTTTAATACAGTTGTATTTTGTACGTGTAAAAAGTTGTTGCGGGCAGTAAAAGTTGGAAATTGTCACAAAATTTCCGGGATTTCAGGTGGCACGCAGAGACAGTGAACATCTTCACACATCACTGGGCTGTTGGAAACAAGAAGTCATTAATTTCACGAGAGTGGAAGATGATAGACAGACAGTAACATAGCAGTGCCCCCACATGGACCAAATTGCCAACAGGTATTAGGTTGGGTTTTCCCTCATAACAACCGGATGTGGAAAGTAGAAGGCGGAGGCAACTTTTGACAATATATATGCTTTATTTAGACAAAGCAATGCAAATACAATACAGATGTATTTGAAGCCACTGCTAATGACTATGTTTTTTATTTAGTTCCACTGAGTTTCGAGACTTCTTTTTTAAGACATAAGTGGTCAATGCGGCAGTATGAAAGTTACAAACAGAACAATCAGGTATACCAAGAATAACATAGAATAAGTCCAAGAGGCAATTCCAATATAAGAGATAAGCCCAGAAATATTTAGAGGGGTGACATCTCCACCTTTTAAAAGAGAGTTGACACAGGATGATGCATTCCTTACAAATTACATTGGTAAACAGGGCACTGTGAACTTTTAGAAAATTACTGTAATATCAAGTCAAGTGTATCTAGGCAACATGTACTTGGGTGCCAAAAAAATGGTTTGAATCTAAAACTAGGATCAACATTCACAGGTAGTAATCTCGAGTGCCAGACTAAAATAGAGAGAAAAGGATACAAAATCTCAACAATTCAACACGGCAGATCTGTCAGACACTATAACAGAGTCCTTGACAGCACAATGAGGAGCTCCCTCGGGCAGATGAAGACTTAATGGCTCTCCAAAATCTTCTTTGACCATTAAAATGTACCATCTAGATACTGAATGCTTGATCACCTGTTGTACTTCAGCTCCTCAATTACCAAAACGGACTCGGTGTGTGTCAGACTGTCTTTTTCACTTTTCCCCGAGACTTTCTGTCTCTCATGCAGTAAACTGGACAACTCAGGAGTGAGTTGATCATAAATAAAGAGACCATGCAGTTTTCACATTATCAGTAAACCTTTAAACAAAAACACCCAAATCATATTTATCATATTTCATCTACAAAGTGTTTCATGTCTCATTTAACAATTCATTTTAGTTTTTTTAATCTTTGTACATCAGTCTACCTTAGTGCTGCTGGTGATTAGATGCATCATTTGTTTCCCCGTGGCCGCTGCACTTGCATCAATGTGCTAATTTGTCTTGCAATGATCACAAACTCTTTACTTAAAATGTACTTAAAAAGGGGAAACACAGTTTCTAACACAGTGTCTTTGTTCTGGCTTGGACTGTTGTAACATTGAATAAGTAAGTAGATTAATAGTTACACAATAAGTTGGTGAAATTCCACCTCTTTCTTCCATAGGGACAAGTTGTTACACACAACTTAGCCTACTGTGGTTATAACCTTTTCTCCTGGCTGTTTCCCCAGCTTGCTTTCTTCAGCATGACTCAGAATTAAAGAGCTCGCTGTGAGGATGATTACCTATAATGTCAGCTGTAGGAAAAGGCAGGCTGTGGCATCACTGTTGTTAAAATAACTTAAGTATCCACTGCTTCACTAAACCCCATTTTACTTACGTGAACTACAAACGTGAGCCGGTTTATAATATTCTCTGGCCTGACAAAATAAGTTTTGCTTAGAGTTGGACCTCTGTAATTTGGTTTGATTTCTACCTTTGTTCCAAAGTGAAAAGGGTATAGGATGCATCAGTCCACCCACCCATTCACCAATCTTTCATTTAGTGGTGCAGGTATACAACTGTCCTTCATCTCCAGTGAAGAATTCCTGCTTTCCTGTCATTATCCCCCCTCTTACTTCCTACCTGCCCATCTATCTATCTATCTATCCTTCTATCTATCTATCTATCAGGACAAGGCACTACCACACCTACTCAATCTCCTGCAGTGTTGTGTGTCTGTCTGAACAGGTTTAGGCTTCTCCGAGGAACGGGTGTGTCTGGATAAAAGCACTGCAAAGGCCAGGTGGTGATTCATCCTAATGCTTTATTAACACGCTCCAGTTTTGTGACACAAGCACTGGCAGAATGAAAGATGACAGCATAACATTAGAGTATTTATTATATTATTTAAAAAGGGTTGACTTTCTTCTGCCTTTCTAACCTTTCCTGCTTCCTTCCTACTTTCCATTTATTTACCTGAAATTATCTTTACGCCTTGTTGAAAATGGATAAAGGAATTATCTTTAAACTTGATTATAAACATGATCTTTAAAAAGCCAGCTCTCACACTGGCAGAGATCACAGGTCAAATCCTCGATTACTTTATGGCGCCCTCTGTTGACATACCACCACACCATTACAGGGTTTGTTTACATAATGACATAATGGATTGAAGACGTTTATCCCTTCAGAAATGTGTTGTCTCAGCTCTTGGTAGCAGGATGGTTACCCAACTGTGACTTTTTCACAAACCCCAAGGCAGTAAAAAAAACACCTGAGTTGGACAGACATGTATTACAAGTTATGATGCTATAGACTGGTGTTCTTCAACCACCTACAAGTCAAACGTTTTACAAATCCTGTACGGATCAATGCAAATTTCCAGATTGCACCCGTGAATGTCCCTTCTTCTCACAAGACAACCGGGTAACGCCATCTTACTAGCACATAGCAGCTGCAACGAGACACCATTGCAGAAGGTTCCTGGGTGTGTTTGGATGCTGAACAAACACCCACAGAAGAGGAAATATCAGGTTTCTTCACTGAAACAATGATAACAACAGGTGATTGTGTGGAAGTGAAGCTATTTGGTCATTCCCCACCTGTGTGTGTGTGTGTGTGTGTGTGTGTGTGTGTGGCAAATGGTAAAAAGGTGGAAACCCTGTCAGACAATAAGAAATCTAAGGTTTCGTTTATCATTAAACATGCATTCACTTTCTGTGGGCATGTTAAATTTCAACTATTATGTCATTGGATTTTTTCCCTTGTAAAACTAAGTGCAGCGTCTGTGCCTACTGAGAATCAAGCATGGTAAAACACTTTTAAACCCTATATACTGAAATATTAAACTATCAAGAAAATGCAGGGAAAGTAGTTTCTATTATGATACAGTAGCTACTAATGGCTGATACTGTAAATCTTTCCAAACTTACGCAAAAGGTCATAGTCCCTCAAACATCAGTAATTCTGTTGTTTTAGACTGTAAATATGCTTTATGCTTTATAGTGTGTGTTTTCTGTTTAAAGGGGGATAATCATAATTCAAATATTGATATAAACTATTTTTTAAAGATTATTCTTAGGAATTGTACAATTATTGCACAGTCTAGTGTAGATACAGACAAAAAATGTGGGGACAAGAAGGCTTGTGACAAAGATCTCTGATCGGAATGAAGCCTCAGGCGCTGTGGTTATATGGTAAGTCACATATATCAACCACCAAGCCACAGCACACCCACTGATACAAGCTGTTTCTATGCCTTGTGAGAGTTTGGTTTAGTGACCCTGCATTTATCTGGGTCAGTGTACAGCATCTTTCTGCCACAACCAACAACCATCGACACATTTGACTGAATGTGGACCACATGGACATAGACGGTTACTGTAGTACACCAGTCAGATTGGGGATTCACTGTCCTGTGTCGTAAGATCTTGCAGGGACTTTGCACCTCTAACAAGTAATGTATTTCAGAAACTTATAGCATTTGTGTCATTTCCATCATTGTTGGACCACTGTTTTTATATTATGCAGTCTAATATCACATAGTAGCCCAGACCACCTGTGTACTATCATCAAAAATCTTTGTGGTTTCTTATTATTGTTATATAATCTGCAGTGACAGAAGATTTTACAGTTTGAGTAAACTGTCTCACACTTATCTCAAACTGACCTGCAGTGTGCCTACAGTTTTTTTTTGTCCTCTCTCGTGCTGTCTGCACATTTTGCTCTATTGATTTAACACGGCTCTTCTATTACAATGCAATTTCAGGCCTTGGCAGCCTTTGGTAAATGTCCATCCTGAACCTTTTCTTTCCTCCTAATCAAAAGTGCTCTCTCTAAATCCACATCATCCTCCCTTCCAGCTTGCCTCCCAAATTTTGCTTAAAACATAAAGAAAATAAACATGAGGCAGACAGTGGCCGCACTTTCACACTCTGGCAGTGCAAGGTTAGATAGCTACTTTATGCAAATGCCAGGAACACAACTCAGATGTTATTGTGAGATGCAAATCTTTTCTGAGCAGCGAGCGGACACTCGGATGAAACAGGAAAGCATACAAAGGATATCTTGTGCACAGCAATGACCCCTGTTTTCAAGAGAACATTTACTCTTTCATACGTATCCAGATATGTTATCCAACCTTCACATGAAAAATTTGAGGTTGGTCGATGTCTGTTTTGTTGCTAATTAAAGGAAGATCAAGCATTTCAAATATATAACACCAAACAGATCTAATTTCTGGTGATGAAAAATGATCAGTGTATTCACTGGACAATGGGACAACATTCTTTCCGTGCTAACAATTAGCTGGTAATGAACTGACCCCAAGGGCTTCTCATTTATTTGCCAAGACTGCTCCAATGGGGGACATGAGGCTCTGTGCCATTACTACTCATGTCCTGCATCTGTGCCTGGATTATAGCCTTGGCATGCTCAGATGCAGTCAACAGAACCTTATCACTGGATACCAAGGCTGCAAATACAATACATACTTTTCTGAGAGGAGTATGTTCACAGACTATCAGGTATTTCTATATACCACCCTTCTTCTTCAAAATAATTAATGTTCTTGGACTTGGAGATTATTTTCCTTCTTTAAATGTGTCTACGTAAACCCAAAAGAAATTGAAATGCAATTCTCAAAATCTGTTGCATGTTTATGTTGGGTGTTAACTTTTCTTTTGAACACCTACACATTTGGGATAACTACAGCTCTGGAGTCATTAATCAAATCAAATGACTTCCTTATTCACAAAGAAAGATTTTTTGACACTACAAAAGGTTAACTTTTTTTTGTGAGAGGCACTGCAATCCTGTTTCATTTCATTCTGAGTAACTATGGCGAGTGCTATCAAAAAGAGAGGAATGTAAAGTATGTGTGGTCAGCACTGCTCTGAGAAAAAGTTCCCTTGCTAAAGACAGCAGAGTTGGTATGGGACCAGCAAGCGTGGCATTTACTCATGTAGGATGTGAGTTCTTTAGTCAATATTAAAAGTCACTCCTGTCAGGTGAGGACCCATAATAACCAAGACATTGCTTAGGAGATTTTGATGCTTAGGAAATTTTGAAAAAACTCTCCTGAAGTAGAAGGTGATTTATATTTATATCTAAATATAAAGAAACATCAAGTTTTTGAAAGCAAATCACATTTTCTAACTTAGCTACACACAACTATTTTAGAAACGAGACTTTCCACAAGTGAAAAAACATGTTGCCTTGTTTTGCCATGCAAAATGATTACTGGTGTGTAAATCTACTGAGAAAAAATATCTTAAATTGTTAAATTAAATTAAAGTGTAAAACAGAAATGATGTGTGTAGAGAAAAACAAGGGTCAATTGTATTTTACCTTGTGACTTGCAACTATGACCCTTTGACCCTTGACCTTTGACCTTTTGACCATGGTGGCCCCTTGCCCCTCTATTCTTAATGGTCGCCCGCTGAACCGAGACACTTAACAAAGCAGTGACAATGACGTAAGGGCCTGTGTGCGTGTGTGCGTGCAACGGTCAACCGACTAGTAAGTTAAAGAGCAGAGGGTAGTGCAACTAGAGGCACAGAAAGATGAATGTAGGAGGAGGGTCAGACAACAAGAGATATTTTGATGGTAAGGAGGAGTGACTGGGAAGCTGTCACTTCCCACAACCAGCTTTTCATTGATGTGGAATAAGTTTACATTTAAACCAAGCTTTCCTTGAGCAATATGGTGTTTTGTACAGTGAGCAGCCCAGACAACCAATTCTATCCATGTAATGAGCCTTTCTAAACCCTAGTCACCATTCTTTTTTGAAAGAAACAAAATAAATGCACTTATAAATATACACTTGTTTTAGGGGTTCAATTTGAAGCTACAACCAGTAGCCAGTTAGCATAAAGTCTGAAAACAGAAGAAAACAGCTAGCCAGGCTTTGCCCAAAGGTGACAGAATCCACCAACCACCACCTCCAAAGCTCACAAATGAAAAATGTATTTAATCTGCACAAAAGCCAAGGTGTAACCAAAGTGTTTCTTGGCCCGGGGCAGTAACTTCCAGGAGTCTTGTCATCACTGTGAGGTTGCCAGGCAGAGAATCCAAGACTCCAAGGCTAACTGTTTTTCCTGTTTCTAGTCTTTATGCTAAGCTAGACTAACTGGCTGCCGGCTCCAGATTTATTTTTCTAAAAAGGACAGATGTGAGTGTGGTATCTTTTTTTTAATTTTACACCTGAGAACAGGTGTGTAACAATAAAGTCAGTGTTAAAGTGGGTTAAAGTGTTACTCTGTACATTGTCTGTACATCACTTTGACTTAGTCATCTACAAGATTGTTATAGCGCTCATAAAAACCTAGATTTATCTACCGCAGACTCCTTGACCCACACGCACTCTGCTTGAAGGTGATAACTGAAACACTGTTAACAGTCAATGACATCATAGTTATCACCCCATTTATCATTAAAAAAGGCAACACACACTGAATGGGGAGCTGATAAGAAAATAGGCAATAAAACACCGGTGGTGTTTAAAACAATAGACCACACAGTCTTTCATGCATCCACTTAATTTATTCAACTTTTATTGCCAACACATAAATTACAGCATGCATACACAACCATGCTAGATGCCGTGTGCTCCACATTGTTTCCTACTGTTTTGTTTACGACTGGTATGTTTGCTACAGACTTCTACAATGAACTTTTAGTCATAAATTATAGTCAGTCACTCACACACACTTCGTAAACAGATCAGTGCATGACCACTCATTTAATCACAGGGCAAGTAATAGTTTGTTCAGTGGTGGCAGCAGCACCTTGTCTAATAATGCACTTCTTTTATAGACGAGTAAAAATTAAGCTAATCAGTTAATTTGTTAAGAAAAATGGAGCTGCAGAAGATTCCTCCTTGGCCATCAGTGACACCATTACAGAGATGGAGTTATGCTGCTCACCATCTGTATGCTTACACTTTTATGGCTGATTGTTTAACACCTGTATCATGTTACACAGACACAGAAATATCTGTCAGAAACCTCATACACCCAAAAACCCAACCCAACCCATTCCACCCACGGGCATGAATCCTCGGTCAAATTTCCTCCCACCTGAGGTTTATACAAAGTGCCATGATGCAAGCTCTCCAATTTCACTTCCAGTGTTGGTCTGACTAAACACCAACGAGCAATGACAAGCTCTGACTAGTCTCAACTGCTCACTTACACAGAGGACTACCAAGCCACCTTTAAAAGATTTAAATGTGCAAAATCTGATTAACCAAATTCTTACACAACTTTAAGTGAGGACACCCAAGACTAGGACTATGGCAGGATGAGGTTGACATTACCTTTGCTAGTCTGGCCCAGCTGAGTGTAGACCTGTAGTACATGATCACATTGACCAGATTTAATTACAGTTTGCCTGCTACTATGATACTAGAAGACTATCTGAGAGCTGAAAATCTGCATTAGTTTTGCAGTATTGGACAAAAAACAAACAAATTGACCTGATGGCACTAGATCAAAAGTCAGGGGCTCACCAGAGTCAATAGGATTCATCCTCCGGGGACCACGAATGTCTGTACAAAATTTCAAGGGAATCCCATCAAATACTTGTTTGGATATTTCAGTCTGGACAAAAGTAATAATCTTTCCATCTTTCAGACTGCTAGAATAAAAAATGAATCGAGGTTCAGTAGACCATCTCTAAGGCACCACCTCCGCCTCATTTTTGAGCACCATGAGAGTGTGTGAATACATTTGAAGTCAGATTATTACCCATCTGTCTAATGCTAAATGGAGACCACGTTACAACAAGGTTGACCAACTTTAACTCCATTTAAGGCTGTGTTCGGAACATTTAGATAATGGGGATAAAATATGTGTGCAGTGCGGCCTTGCAATGAATACAACCATTTAAAGCTCAGAATGTTTTGTCTTCATTGAGACCGATGTTGAATCAGCTCCATGGTTATTTTCAGCTGCAATTTGTGGTGGTGTTGTATTAGAATGTATTATAGTGTACTGTGTTCCTATTATTTTGTCCACAACGTATACTACCCAAATGTTATTCAGCACATAATTAAGCAGAACTGTATAGAAGGGTCCATGTTCATGGACTGCTTCCCTTCGCCAAAAGCTAGGAAAAGACTGGGGGTGTTTGAACCAACCATGGAAACTATAACAATGGTGGGGGGGGGATTCTGTAAGTGTGTGTGTGTGTTTTCTCTAAACAAACAAGCAGGATTTCAGTGTACGGCCTGTGTATCTCTGCGTGTGCAGAAGTAGAGCAGAGGGCACTGTATAGATCTCAGCCAACCACCTTCTCTTGGCAGCAGTTCCTCTTTTGTTGTGGTTCCTGTCAGAAACAAAAGGTCCATATTCCATTTCTTCAGTAGGGCCCTAAACCACCAGCCCTCTTTGGCATGACTGGCTTTGATCTAACATCCAAGACCCAACAAACCTAGTCAGGGCCTGCTGACTGGCAATGTCTTTGCATTTGCACTAAAACCAAAGAACTTACTCAAATTGTGTTAAAAACTGCTATATTAAAAAAAATACTAAACTGTCATCTGAGCTGGGCTTGTAGTGCAATCCAGGCTGTTTAAGGTTGATTAAAAAATACAGGTTTGCTTCCAGGAAGGGTGGAGCACACTGCAAGATCTTCCAAGTAACCATCAAAATGGAAAGTATTAAGCTTTTTTTTCCACATTTACCATTAAGTGGTTACCTCACTGCTTTTTTCGTAAGTGTGTAATTACTGTATATTCAAGTTCAGGACTATTTGACTTAAGACCTGTGATTAGTGGTGTTCACAGACAGTTTGTCCTCTAACCAGAAGGTGGGAGTTCAAGCACACAGCAAGGATCATCCCTTCTGAGGTGTTTGCATATATATATAGTATGTGTGTGTGTAAGTTATGGTGTTAGTTTGGTTTCAGAAGTCAAGGTGACTTAACTGTTTAATATCCATTCATATCAATCTTTTTGCAAACAGTTATATTAAACAACATCAATGCGCTAACCCTACACATTGTTTGTTGATAGAGACCAATTACTTTGTGAGAAATAATGTAATTGCATATTTACTATAAGGAGCATTGTCCTTTCCTGCCACATATTTCACTGATCTTCAATTCTAGTCTTTTTAGGAGAATATTAATTGTAAATAAAAATAGAGATTAAATGATTTCTTTACTTGAAAAACATGCAGAAAGTACTGTTTTCAATCCTGATTCTTGCCTGTAGTTGTTCCTTTTAGGCGGCATATTGCCTCAAGAACCTTCACAAATAAGGTAGTGCAGTCTCATGAGAGGCAACACTGCAAAGCACTCACTGCTGCTACTTGCTAAAGCTTAATTCTTGTGTGCACGTGGTAATAAATGAAGATGAGAACATTTCTATCCTCCCCAGCGGAAATGACACCCTTGTGTGTAAAAGACATGGAAAGTGAACTGACAAGTGTATTCTTCCTCTGGAATCATTACAGTATCAAAACACACTACAATAGTGGATCTAAATGCACGTACCTGCAAGGTGAGATAGGAATATAGATCTAAAGCTGTGATATTTCAAAACTGGAACTACTGTGAGCTGATGCCTTCTGCTCTGTGAAAAGAGCTGTTACTGATTTCAACCCATCACAAATATTATGTGTGCATACTCCAAGTAAAGTAACTTAAAAGCAGACAAAATGTTGTTTTACAAAGTCCTCAGAGAAGACTAATCTTGATTAAAAAACACTAACGTAGATAGAGTTTTAATTTTAGATAAGCACTTTTATTCAAGCAGCCTTAATTAATCTGGGCCACGGCCAACAATCTATTTTGGGATATTACTGTAGTATATTTTCCACTTCAGCCAAGCAGCGCGACCACAGACCAATACATTATTCATCCACTGTAATTCCATTTCCCTCAGGACAGAATTTGTGTAATAATCTGAGAATTTTCCAACAGAGATGGGTTATCTGCCGCAGAGTGGTTTTAAAAAGTTGAACAATGCTTTACATTTTAAGCTCTAAACGTGCAGCACTGGCCCCCACAAGCCCCACGTGGTCCTTCTGAGTTACAGCGGCTGTTGAGAGGGAAGGCCTGAGCCTCTCCCTGTTCTGTGGCAAGTGCTCTGGTATCAAGTGGAGCACAGACATTACAAAGGTTTGTCGTACATGCAAACAAGTAGGCAGAGGTTATTGACTCAACAGGCAAGTTGGCCTGTTCGGCTGACTAACTCGCACCAAGAATGGCACACTAGCTAGTTGGTTACTACCTTGGTAGGCTGGCTGGCTCGCCCATTTCTCCTGCACTATTGTGGAAACAGGTCGAGTGCATTGTCTTTGGACAAAGAGGCCGTGCACAGCCCACAACAAAAAGTGACATCAGCGCAGAGGAAAAAAACAAAAACACTGCAGGGGAGCGAGGGAGCAGAGGAGGAGGGGAGGAGAGCTCCCATGCCATTTTACTCAGAAGTGCAAGGAAGCTGATTCAAGTCGAAGCCTTATGGGAACAAAGTGGTGACAAGGGAGACGTTACAATTGAAGCCCTTTCTAAGTATTCCCAGTCTCCCAATACACCAGTGAACGTGAGCGATTATCTGAATTCCTAGTTGATCAGTTATCGTGCATCACTGAAAAGGAACTTGAAGAACTTGTTTTTGTCATTGTGAAATGGTTGTAGCAAGAGCTAGCTTGGACCAAATAGTAATATTCTGTACAGTACATTATTTGGCTTCCCTTTAAGAACTCAAATCATCACAGTGCTCCGTGATGCTTGAGGAGTTTCAAATGATTTCGCAGGGCAAGCAAATAAATAAACAATCACAAATGCTTGCACCTGCTCGTCACTCTCTGCTTTTTTAAATGCCTCCTCTACGACTGTGAGCAATTATTCAATGGATGTCACACAACCTGTTGAGGAACAAACTAAACTTCAACCTCCAAACAGTGCAGATCATTTATCAGTGGTATCCGCTGAATGTTAAGTGTCCTTGTAGGTTTCACTCAGCTCAGGGGCCTGCTGACTGTGGAGAGGCCTGCTGACAAGGATTGGCCATTTCTCCTTAATCTCGGAAGGAATTTTTCTTTTCAGCAACGCTAGAAGTTCTCAGACATGATTGGGAGAGGAGAAAGAAAAAGACAGAAGAAGACAGAGGCAGGGACGGGAGAATGAAAGAGAGAAGAAGATGGACAGAGATCAAGAAGACAGCGACAGAAAGACTGAAATGTAAGTAGAAACAGGTGAGACACTCCGCTCTGATTCCAGTGGAAGCAGGTTAACACAAGCAGCTGGTTGAAAAAAGGCCGTGCTGATGGCAGTTGAGCGCGGTTGGTCTTATTTGCCTGTGTATCTGCAACTGCAAGCCTGCACAGCACAAAGACGCCTATTGTCTTACAGCCTTACAGCCTACGGGCCACGGCTCACGGCTGAACATAATGTTGCACTTCATCGATACGTAACGCGACTCTAACGGCACAAATCGTTTGTCCAACAGTGTGACAGCAGAAGAGTCTCCAGGCAGAAAGAGTGGGAGCAAAAGACGCGCGTCCAAACTCCACTTCTACCGACAACACAAACACAAGAGGAACTGGTAGTCTGATCCAACTTACTCTCTTCTTCATTCGCATGAACAAATGATGCTGCTCTTGACAGAACATCCAGCGGCGTCTCCATGCTTGGATGCCTGTGGGACAGAGGGGAGGGCACTGTGCTGAAAATGTTAAGGTGAACTGTTTGGCTTGTTCATGTCTATGTGACAAGTTAAGCTCCAAAACTGTTTCAAGATCTCACAGGCATGTAAATACAATCACTATTATGATTCCTATAAAGACGATGGGTATCATTTGAAATGTACCTGTAGCAACATGATACCTGAGTTCTCTTACAGACACCAAAATGAGACAAAGTTTGAAAAATATAAACATGTTTTTCGGCAAAAGAAATCTGCCAAACTATCAGTTTTTATTTGCTGTCACTAACACAAGTAGCTAAACATGAACTCTGCCAAAGTAGAATACGGTCTTCCCTCATTTTGATCTGCAAATTGTTTTCATTATCGATTAATCTGCCCATTATTTTCTCAATCAACTAATCGTTTGGTCTATAAAATGTCAGAAAACAGTGAAAAATGTCCATCATAATTTCACAGAGTGACGAGAGGCTGGAAGCAGTACATTCTGTTAAGATTAATTGATTATCAAAATAGTTGCAGATTCATTTTCTGCCGATTGACTGAACGATTAATCGTTGCAGTTAAGATATAGAATATATATACACACACACACACACACACAAGACTAATAGGTGCCATTCTACATGAGTACTTTTGACACATACGGTAAGACTTTTCTGATAAAACATCTGTACTTAAGTTTAAATGCAGTGATTGTAGTATTTTTAAATGGGAGTATTGCTCCTTTTGAAGTGTTTGACCACGTCTTTACTGTTCTTGTCCTGTAGTTTGTTAAATTATTAATGACCTTCTGTAAAAGTTTTCTTCTTTTTTTGGGGGGGGGGGGTCCTACACTGGGGGTCCTAAACGCTCCAGCGCGCTTCTCTTCCCTCTTTCTGCATTCCTGAGATACCTTTCCCTCATTTCTCCAGGAAAGTAACGTTTTGAGCCCAGAGTATTACTTAAAAACGATTCATGCGCCTTCAGACTAAACGGCTAACATTTCAGGTTTGTTGTCCTGTAACTGGTCGCAACACAACACACTCTACGTGGTGCGCGTAAAGAAATGCGACAGGCTTTTCATAGGAGTGACTCAGGGGGACTGACCCCGATAATAGCGCTAGTAGCAAGTGCGTCCACTTTTATTCCCACCAATCCTGTATTTATAACAGCCTGACTCAGTGCTTCCTTCTCGGTATCCTTATGGGGTATCCGGGAAGGTCCACAGCCAAATAAACAGGCAAAACATAGCTTCGGCGCGCTGGCACCATGATGGAAATGTAACGCTACTTCATCTTGTGATTGGGTTTCACACTTTGAACTCCAGAGACAACTCGCAGGTCCCCAAACCCCCGGAGGAAAGCAGAGTGGCTACATGGAGGTTTCTTGACGCGAGAAAGTTTGGGAACCCGCCGGTGCCGCTTGGATATCGTGAATGAGATTTCACCTTCCAGCAACAAGGCGGATGCTATTATTTCAGCTCTGTCGTGAATCTGCGCTGAACGCTTCGCTCACACGCGGGATATTTCGCTAAAAACTGGCCGAATTTGCGCCACGGGAGCCGGGAAAAAAAGAGCGCACTCTCATCCCACAAACCCGAAACAATGTCAGTCAGACACAACTTGATGTTTAGCAGCACATACCTCCTTCAAGCGCCACTTTGGTGTCTTCCAGTATGATAAATGTCCACCCAGAAAAAAGAAAAAGAAAAGAAAACACAAGCAACACGGCGCAGAGGGTCAAAACAAAAGCCGCCGCCGAGCTGTCCTGTACGAGGGAAGACAATAGTAGCAGAGCTGTCGGGACTAACTTGGTTGCAGGCTAAACGAGGAAGAGGAGAAGACTGAGGAGGGAGGAGGGAGGGAGGGAAAGGAGGGAGGAGGAGGGAAGGGAGGAATGCCTGGAATGATGGAATTCAGTTCCTAGCAGGTGGTGAAAGTGGAGCGCGCTGATTGGTGGAGGACTGAAGCAGTGATATCAGCATATATTATGATAATAGAGCATTGCATCACATCCTCTGAAGGTCAGGCTGCTGTCACCGTGTTTATACCTCAGGGAGTCTGAGGTGGTGAAACCAACAGTGGATGGTTTAGGAAAGCGCCCTCCCTTAACTTAAGTGCCCACGGGCAAGGCAGTTAATCCTCAACCTCTCGGTTACCAACAGTTTATTCAAGAGCAGCATGCATTTTTATTCACTTGTGAAAGGTCATTTTGTGCTACTTCATACTCCACTAAATGTTAAATTTTTAAACCCACTACATTTATTTACCAGTTTTAGATTATGTATTATAGATTATTAATACAAAACAATCATAAAAAACGAATTATGATGCATTGTTATGTATTTATATAAAATAAATGCTATAAAGGTTGGAAGATTACCAGTGAAAATAACATAATCCGAGGCAATGTGAGTCCTTGCCTTAAGATGATTCATGTGTCCACAAGTGTCCACAAGTGAAGTCATTATTTAAAGGATGACTCATGATATAGTGATGAAAAACGAGCGACTGTACCAGGAAGTGGCCGGTACCACTGACGGCACTATGATGCACTTAAGGACCAGTAGACCATTATCAGATGTTGATTTTGGTATTTTTGATTATAAGAGAACAATACACAATATATGACTAAACTATGTTTTTCCTAATAGGGCAAATTCTATTTATCTTTATCTTATCTTGTATTTAAACTAATGCTTTTTTTATTATTTTCTCTGCAGTGTTTGTTTTGCTGCTTTATCAGAACAGAAATTTAGACTTGTCATAGCAGGAAAAGCACAGGTGTAATGATATTAATGATGACTTTGTGCATTTGCTGCTATAACATCAAAATATCAGCAGAGAAAAAGGCCTATGAACATGATCATTTCTAATGGATTTCATAAATGTTTTGTATTTATAAATACAAATGTGATTTTCACAAACAGAATTGCATAAAAAAAACATTTGAAAGATCAATTAATCTCTCAACCTGCTCTTCTTTTTGTGAACTTAAACAAGGTAAAAAAAATTAATGCTACTGAAAACAGAATAGTCGTAGATGCCGTTGTAATAAAATGTTTATTAAGCCCATTTCTTGTAACTGAATTAGACTACAGCAAGTATTCGTGAAAAAACAGTAAATGCATTTTCCCATCGACGACCTCCAGTTGTCAGTATGACTAGCTCATAACAGTAGGGTGGCATAGAGGTAAACAGCTGTTAACAATGAGGAACATCTTTATCGTAAAATAAATGGGATCCTCTTTTTATTAAATATGATATAATCATCAAAAACGATGTGAAAATGTGCCGAGTAAAGAGATGAGAGATTTGAGACCTTTGGAAATGTGGGAGGGGGATAAGAGGTGTTACGTAAGAAGTGTGTGTTACACCAGCCCACATCTTCATTAACCCTTGTGTTACTTTGCCGGGTCATATTGACCCATTGTCTTGACCGAGTGTCTTCTCCACAAGGTAGCACAAGGGTTAAACTCCTCTCTCTAGCATTCTCAATTTCTGCACTATTTCAGCATCTTAGCTGCCCATCATCTCTCATCTAGGTGGCACCATTTACAAAGAAAATGCACAGATACTCTCGCATAATTTAAAAGATGTCAGATGACACCAAAGTCTTATATTATACTTGTGGTACTTGTTGCACGCTGTTCTCACATTGATTTTGTGCTCTATACATAGCTGATTCAGCAGTTCCTCGCCAGTCACTGTAGTCGTTATCCAGAAAGGTCCAATATGTAGTACCGTTAAATGTCAGCCAAGATTCAGCAGGCCTCGTGAAATGTCAACCTTTTTTCTACAACTTGTATGAACTGCATGATAAAGGGCAGTTCTACACTATTCAAACACAGACTCGCACCCGGTGAGTGATCCCACTCACAGAGGCTATGCGGTGACACAAGGAGAGGTGAGTGCGTGATTGTTCCAGCCACAGTTTGTCAAGATTAAAATCAGAAGATGTTCGTTGATTATCTGGCTGACAGACAGAGACGGGGTTTCTGGTAAACAGACGGGATCAGGACATCTGTGAGACAGACGGCTTCCTCCTCCAACCCTTCCACATCTTCATCAGTTTCTTGGAGCTGTACGACATTGTCTTCCACACGCCTGGGGAGGACCAGGACACACAGCGCAGTGAACATTAACAACCACATCAGAAGAACACTATTTTTATATTAAAACAAACAGAGATTTTGCCAAAATAGCAAACAAAGAAGAAAAGAGTGCCTACCAGCTGTAGCAATGCCTTTGATACTCTGTGATATACTGGAGGATTTCACAATAGAAGAAATACCTGAGGGGGAACAAAACCATGCAACATATTATCATACAACAATTAATCAATCTGCAATATGATATATTGATGACTGCTACTTGTAGATAAAGGCCATGCAATCTACTCACAAAAATTCACATATATTTCTCTAAAGAATCAATAGTTTACCATTTACTGTATCCATACATTACTATCTTAACAATAACCTATATATTTTGCTTAATGGCATGTTAAAGTGATAAAATGATGAATTATATAATAATATCAAAGAGTTTGTTGTGGTTAAAATGTCAAACTCTGAATCTGCTCAATTCCTTCAACATGACATTAAACTGCTACACACTCAAATTGCCCTTAAAAATGAAACTTATCAATCTAACAAGGGTGTTACAGATTTGTGTGAAATGTGTTTATCCAAATGTGACACTGTATCTCAGACAGCACACGGACAGTTTGGGACACATTTGGAGGAATGGTGAATTTCAGCATTGAGTTTCAGCAACTAAAAATTACATTTACTGGACCCTACCTGCTGCACTACAGGTCTGATTTGGATGAAACCAGGACTGATGGCCTTAGATGCCATGGGATGACTTGTTTAGTTTTCCTATCCATCAGCACATTTTTTCTGGGCATGTTTTGACAATATACAGGCTTTGTTAGCATGCCAGTACATTGGATTCCAAACATTATTTATATGAAGCACAATCCTACATGATCTAATATTTACCACATACGACATTGGCCTGGATCTGTACAACCAACATGCATTGTATCTCAGAGGAGTCAATTTTAATGAAACTTTAGCCGTCCATTTATCTCTACATCTCTGTTTGTGCCTGTCTTACTATCATCATGCATCATCTCCAAAGAACCCAATTTCCTTCCTCTACCTCTTCCTCTATTCTACATCCCTCCACACGTTCTTTTGTCCGAACCTTGCTGTACGACAGCTCCACAGTCTGGGTCCTGAGCGACCTGCAACAGGATCTCCTCCACATCTCGGTTTTTCCCTGGAGGATCGACAAGCTTTGTGATCTTCTGCTGGAGTGTCCGAGGCAATGCCATCAGCTGGACGAACTGGCCCTCTGGGCTTTTGTCGACCTGCAGGCACACAAGCAAGAATAAATGAACAGAGAGACGTTCAGTAAACTGAATACCAGCAGCAGCACCCATGTGTACATCCACAGGTCTCATCTAAGTGGTCATACACAAATGTAGACCAATAAACATGTATTTTCACATCGATACCCATTTATGTTTAACATTTCACACTATTGTGGTCCACAGGTATTGAATCATGAGAGACAAGTTAAAAGATGCAAAACTGTAAATAATAAAGTGAGATAATACAAGTAGGTGTGTGTTCTCTGCATTTGTATACGTACGTGTGTGTGTGTGTGTCATGTTTACCTCTAGTTTTCCTTGGTGAGGTTTGTAGACCACCTGAGGGCAGTCCCGCAGGATGTTGCTGTACAGAATCCGGAAATGCGGAATGTTGTCTTTGACGATATTGGCCACCTTGGATTTATCTTCTCCAATCACCATTCGAAAATCCCCTTAAGAGGCACAGACAGAGAGTGTTTTCTGTGTAAGTGAGATATATTATTATATTAGATGATCTATGATATCGGCTTTACAGTCTTTGCTGTATTAACATACTGTGGCTGTAACAAATTCTGACCTAGTAAACTTCTTCTGGTGTTCAGTTTCCAGTGTAAAGGTTCTGGCAGTGATACAGCACTTAGTAGCTCATTAAATTAGCTTACATGTCTGTAGCCTGGGAACCTACATGCTAACACTCACCTTGTTAGCACATTCTTAGCATGTAAGCATTTGTAGTGCCAACACAAAGAAGAACATTAATTTACCTGCTTCAATTTAGATAATCTTGGATTAGCAAAGTGTGTAAGTGTGCACTCTAAGTGGGAGAGAAAGAACAAAAGAGAAACAGTTTCCATATCTAAATATGCAGCACATTTCTCTCTCTTTGTAATGAATACATCTGATTTAGTACATTTGTCTCCAAGCATGCATGCATCTTATAAATGCGTACATGTTTAATTTTTCTATTTTTGTTTGCCACTCGTTACCAGCATAAGAAAGACCGGCTATCTGCATGAAGAGGTCTTCCTCAGTGAAGCTCTCTGGCAGCATGAGGAAGGAGGCTGTCACAGCACTCTTCAGGTTGGCCACCAGAGCAGCACGGAGCTTTCCATTCTCACTCTGCACCAGCATTTTCACCTTCATAGGAACACATAAAAACACGCATGCACACACATAAGCATGGATGCAAACATTTGGGCACGTACATTTTAGCAAAACCTAAGAAGATTCAACTGACTAGGTAGTCATTTTGTCAAATGTGCAACAACTACAAGACTGTCCTTTTTCCTTTTGGAACATATTTTAAGTAACTTTGTCAAAAGCTAAGAAAATATTTGACTGGTTTGACAATAAATTGTTTGTCCAATAAACAACTGCACAATAAAATGATCAGTTTTAGACAGCTCAGTTTTTCTTTCCAGTATGATCATGATACTGACTGGTTTGTGAAGGCGTCCAGCAACATACAAGGTCTTCCAGTGCATCAGGTCATCTATTAGACACTCTGTACTAATCACACCATATTTGATTATCTGAGAAGAAAAAGAGAAGGTCATTAAAGTATGCAGTTAATAAAGTCTAGTCAGACAAAAACTGTAAAAGAAGATTATAAAGTTTTAGGAGGCAGAAATGAATGAAATACTGTTAGCATATCCATAAGTTTCATGTGTTAGTTTTACTGATATGCATTGAGATTTAAAACTGATGGTAAAAACAAATACATAAATCATTAGCATAAGGGTATTCCTGTGAGAAGCAAACACAGTGTATGAAACTATGGTTGCGTAAGTAACACAAAAGAAGATTTCAGTATAATGTAAGAACTTAGTGGTACAGTGTAAAAAACAAAAAAAGGCTGAAACATAAAAACTAAAGACAAGTAATTTACCTTCCCATCCACAGGCACCAGCGTGTTGTAGTACACTGAAGCCCCGTGTTCATTTTGTACGGAGCTGATCGTCGTGGGCCCCAGCAGCTTGAGGATGGAGTAGTGTTTGCGATTCTGCAGCAGATTCATGGTGTGCCACGTCACCGGGTCGTCCACCGCAAACACTAAGTCCAGCATGTTCTTCTGAGGTAGAGGTAAACACAATACAGGGAACGTCACATCATCTTATACAATGAATTTGGATACAGCTTCAAATATTATACAACAATTAAATATTGTTGTTTCATTGGAATCATATTGGGATGATATGAACACATCATGTTAATAAAGTACTGTTGTCCAAATTAATGAAACAGAGCAAACTGTAATCCAAAAAATATCAAAAGGAGTTACACACGTGAAAACTGTTGTCTGATGTAAATATATAAGAGTGGATCACTGCAGTTCAATGCACTGAACTAATTAGATCATTTTATGTTAGATTTGTTTTATAGATATTTGGAAGATACACATTTGGAATAATGTGATGTGCAGTGCATTTATATCAGACAAATATTCATATTTCAATAACAATACAAACAATTCATATTCTTGTTCAAGTTCTAATACTGATCCTAGCTCCTAATATTATGTCATTTTCACTGATTGTAAAGTGAGTGTGTGAGAATGAAAACCTACAAACCCCTGTAACATTTGACACAAAAAACAAACACAGACAAAAAAAAGCTAAAGACAAAGTACAGGAACTACAGCACTAGTGTGTCCCTTTGGGAAAATAGACCATTATTCTAACTTTTTTACTCAAGCACGTGCACTCCAGAAAGGCTATACTACAAGGTCAGTGTAACTTACAGTGCATGCTTAATGTCATGAGCAGTATTTGGAAACTGGCAGGGCAGGTGTCACTTACATCCATTTGACCTTGGTTAGTCCCGTGTTGTTTGAAAACGCCGGATCCATAAGCAAAAGCTAAACTGATGTCCTGTGGAAACTGTGACAAAACCCGTCTGTAAAACACACCGGCGTTGTGCAAAGCTGGAAGAGTCATTTTGGACTAGCTAGGATAGCTTTCCAGCAACAACACGAGCTGGTTTATCAGCGGAATAACTAACAAAATAACGCGTAAAACAAAGTTCCGGCCGCATTAAATAAGAGATACATTTCAGACTGAGAGTCTATTAAATACCACCTCATCCACCGAGCAACACTAAAATGATTAGTTGTATTGTTAAACTACGTCCATCAGGTGAGTTGTTTGGGTCAGCTGTGCGCTTAACAGTCGCATAAAAATTACGTCACCGATTCGGCTGAGGGCTGGAGGCTCACGGGAAACCGAGTCAGACATGGAAGGTAAGCAACATCAACCGTTAAACGGCCGTCAAAAAGCCTAAGAAATGAACTAATGCGCGAGTTATTTTGCATTTAGCTTCGTCTATGATCGGATACAGTCGTGAAATGTAAATCGGACAACTCACTGCTGCATTTTTGTACTTGGAAAAAAAAATCAAAGACCATTTTAACAGCTCTAAATTTAGCCAGCAGAGGGTGGTTTTCGACCAAGTTTAGCTAGGTGGCAATGAGGTAATGCTGATTTGAATGGATACTAGTTGTGTACACAAAACTACCTGCTATTACAACAGATCTGCTGTATTATGCTGCGTGGAAGACTTATGAAAAGGGAAACAATCAAAAAGAATTATGAAGTAAAAGTAAACATGAAGGTTAATTTAAAGCTCCATCTGAGAAACATGCTTATTTTCCTCTTTTACTATTATTACTATTTCAGAAGTTATTATAATTGTGAGTATTTGAATTCACAGCTATATATTTAGCTTACATTTGGTGTTTAGAGTTCACACTTTTGGTTGTTGTGAAAGAATAGAATGGATTCAATGAAAGTCAGGGCTGGTTCTTCAATTAGTTTAATTTTTCATTTTCTGTGGCATTTAAATATATTGGATTTCACATCTTGTAAAATCTATGATAACTGAATCATCCTGACTTGATGATGATGATTGCTCCTGTCAGGATCTGGCAGCAGTGTTTTGGGCTTGAACCCCTTCACATGTTAAATCAAATCTATGAAAGGAAAGAAAGCAAATACTGGATATAAACCTGACGTGAAACAGAGACCACATTATCCTGTTTTTGACTGCTTAAAAAGCTTGACTATGAGGTTCATGTAAAAATACTACTGCAGCAGTAAAAGCCAAAGAGCTTGTGACGCCATCATCACTCTTCATCCCTGCATTAGCTGCTAGTCTTACAGGCCCAATGCTCACATCCATTTGAATAAATTAATATTAAATGTAGATTCATGACAGTTCTGCTGCAGCTCATTATGGGATTCAAGAGGAGGACAAATATTATCTTTTCAGTAATTGGTGTGAGTCATCTTTTTAACGAAATTAATATTGATAAGGTCACTAAATCCTGACTAACGCTCATTCATTCTTTATTAGTGACAGTCAAGCCCCAGTAGTAGTAAAAAATATTCTTCCATTTGTTCTTCCTATTAAACATCAGGTGTTTAATTAATGCGCGTGATCATGACCCAAGTGATGTACATTAGTTCATATAGGCTTTCTGCTAGCCTCCAGCTATGTCTTCCTCCCTGTGTTTTATAATCAGTGTGGCTGTATGACCTTGTGAATCAGTAATATCATCCCCATATGATTCATTCTGTTGTGTATTTTCATAAAACAGTTTTATTCCGTTTTTAATTTAAGAGCAGGTTCAGGTTACTGGCTGATTAAACCTGCATTAACTGATTTATTTATTTGCCAGGTGGTGGCAGCCCAACAAGTAGTAAACATAACGCTGACCTATCAAGTTATTAGGTTGATACAGTGAATGTGTTTGCAAACAGTCAGCACTTGTGTTTCTGGTCACTCAGCAAACCTACTGTATTTTGTTTGCTCTGATTTTCTCTCCTCCATCTCCTGAGGGAAATATCTTATTATGTTCACCTGCTAGTGAGGTTGAAACAAGGTTGATAAGGACTGTGGGACTCAATCAAAGTTGCAGGCCATCAATCCAAAACAATGAGCTCAAAGTTACTTGCACTGCACAACACTGACATATTATCATCTTTTAAATCTTGTAAGAAAACAGTTGCTTATTTGCACATCCAGGAATTACGGAGCAAGATTCATTAGGAGTCATGTTTCTGTCCACCTGGGGAATGTAAGTCCAATATATACTCTTTTTAGCTCTGTTTTTGGTCTCTACCAACTGCTGACAAAAATACCTGGCTCTTTAGCTGCTAAATGCTCCACTATGTTCACCAGCTTGTCACGAACTGTGTCTGGCTGTCATTTGGTGCTGAGCAGGTAGTGTACACTGGGTTTTCAGAGTTTGTTCACTGGAAACAGCCGCCTGCTGCGGCCGTCAATGACACTATAAGAACAGTGCGAATTAACAAAAACAGTTAAGTTTGCGGGCTGGACAGCTAAACAATGAGCTGAAACTCACTATAAAGCCCTGTAAAGCCGAGTGGAGCTGCAGATGAATTAATTAATGTGACCACTTTCACATTATCATTTGTTGAAATGTTATCAAAAATATTAATGATAATAATAGTCATCAATTGTATCTGAAAATTAAGGACTGAAATATATTGAGTTTTAAACAACTTTCATGCTAAATGTTGAAAATACCTTGCAGCAATACGTTTTTAGGAACAGGGGCTTGTGGGCTCAACGCAAACAGAGAGGCAAATAAGAATATTATTTTTCACCCATTTTACAGTTTTTGTAGTCTTTTGAAGCAACGTCTGCACTCATCTACTCTTGTAAACCTTGAGGACCAACAGCAAAGTGGTTGCACGCAAGTAGCCAAGATCAAAGGCTTGTAAATATATATTGCTAACCACCATGAAAATCCTTCCATCACACCTCATTCTTTCCTCACAGTGTTTGTGTGGGCCAGTGTGAAAATGACTGAAGTGACTGGAATGAAAGCAAAGGCTGTCTCTTTGACTTTTTTGTTTGGAGCAAGAACAACATAATTAAACTGAATCACTGTTTGGAGATTACACATTGACTTTCCAATTCCAAGTGATTTGGGTAATGCTTTTATCCCGTGTATTAGCACATAATTTACAGCTTACTACCTTTCCTTGAGTTTAAGTGGCCGCCCCAGGAACAATTCATTTGGATGTCTACGGCTTTGATAGGTAGAGCTTGGCAAAGACCCAGATTGCAGTTCAGCCTGCAGTTAACTGTTGCTGTTAAAACATAAATATCAGTCTCTTAGTTCACAGGAATTTCTGCAGGCATATTATAATAAAACTACAAGAAGAGGAATACAGATTATAGTGAATGGTGCAACTCATCTGAGGCAGTTTAAAGCTTACCTGATAGTAGTACAACAGCTTGCATGAACACATGCAGTATAACCTGTGTGTGTGTGTGTGTGGTGTGTGTGTGAGTACAACCACAGATACAAATGTGCACACACACACGCGCGCACTAACAAGAAGAATCTTTTCAGCTTTTGCACGCCTGTTGCCATGGAGATTGCCATTGCTGCCCATGCCTAGTGAAGGAACATCAAAAGAAAATGCACCATTAACCACACAAACACACACAAAGACACACTACTGTAGAAGCACAGCTGCTCCAGGCCCCCAAGAAGAGACAAACAGAAGCAGCCATTTTTATCTTGCCCCACTTAAGGGGAGTAATATGGGAGTCAGAACCAAGCGGAAGCCAAAATAAAATGCACTTTTGAGGTAAAATTAGACGCTGGTCACTACCTTGGGTGACCAAGTTAATATTAATTAATATTTAATATTTGAGCGTCCTACCAATTTGAAATAGCCTCCCTTGATTTGTAAATTCAGTTATGTAAGTTATGTATATACATAAAAAACAACAATGTGGGTAAACAGTGTATGTTTTAGTGAAAGTGTTTATGTAACATCAACATTACATGGAGGCACTTCATGGAAATTGCCATAAAAGCAATTATGTGATTTCAGGCTGGACTGTTGCAGGTACATTAGTTCATTAGTTGTTTTCATAACACACACACACACACACACACACACACATTAATCAGACCCTGTGGTCCATTTTCCACCTCCTCCAGCTGGCAGGGGCTTGTTTGCTCATATATAATCACCTGAATAACTTTGTCCACACTTAGACCTAAAACCCACAGTTGAGAGCTGTAAATAAATATGCATATTGAAGAAATATGTGTTTTTATATTTGTCTTGTGAGTGATATTTAAAGCCTGGGATGCAATTTTATGATAGCAGTGACATAGGAACTTGTTCACAATTAACTCCTGTTAATTATGTTAATTTGCTGCATTCATTTAATATAGAGAGAATATGATTAATAATGAATAAAATTGAAAGCTAATAGCTAAATACTGCTTTTGCTGTGACAATTTCAAACTCGCCACTTACTGAAGAGCTTATTCATAATCCTCCAGTGGTTTTGGATGCTCATTCGGGTCAGAGTGGGGGATTCAATTTTCCACTATTACGTACAGTATGTGTGCTTGGGTGTTCACATAGTTTTAATCATGTTGTACATCCAACAAACCCTTTGCAGTATGCTGTTGTATTTATGCAGTCAAAGGTCTGCTCAGTCTTTTCCACCTCCAGCATCCACTTGTAGATCTGTTCTTGTATAAGGAGAGTTATTATCATCACCCCCCAGACCCTACTTTGCCGAGCTTTGTGTATTATTGTGACAAGCTCAGAGGTTAAATGCCGAATATCAACTGAAGATTTTCTGCATTCATATATTACAAGTTAGTTGGGTGACTCACATGTTTACAATGCATGGAGGTATCACTAATCTATTAATATTTGCTTCTACCTTTCTTCTACTGTAGTGCTTTTATTGTTGTGCTTCCCAAGCAGTATTCTGGTTCTACTTGTTGCCATGGCAGTTTTGTCTCTTGAATTTTGTGTTGTGCCTAAAAATACACAATGCAATATAAGCCTATCGCAAAAATATCCGCATCTGTCTCCTCAGCTTTGCAACACACTCTGCAGAGTACGTTTTGCTTTGTGTGTGTGTGTGTGTGTGTGTGTGTGTATGTGTGTGTGACAGCACACAAGCCTGGTTAAAAGGTGTTTCGAGGGATTTGCTGCAGATATCTGAGTTGTGTGTGGGTGTTTTAATCTCACAGCTCCATCCATCCACAAAGAGCTGTTAAAGTTAATTCACAGAGCTATCTTTAATGATAGCTGGATCTACACTATTCCCTAAAGTATATTATAGACATTTGAATCCATGTTTTTCCATGTTTTTCAGAGCATCACTACTCATTTGTAATGCAACAGGCGTAGTGAGGTGACGTGTGTTGACTTGTGAAGGTCGACCATTGTAAGATCTTGTGTTAAAACAGGATTAGACTTTAACTTTATAATAGCCCCATAATAAGCCTGTTGTTTCCTGGGCTGAGCGCCCTGTGTTTTCAATTAACCTGCAGGTGCATCTGAGGTTACTCTCTGCAAGGCAAACTTCCTTTTATTCACTTTTCTGCTTCAGAATTAGCTGCCCCATTAGTCATCTAGTCATTAAAAACTCATTCATCAATTGAATACAACTTGGATTGAGTTGAAATTGAAATTAAATTCATTAAAATATTGGAATTTGCAATTATACGCATGCCCTACTGAGATTGTAGCATGTGTTACACCATCTCATCTACCGCACATTCCAAAAATAGTGTTTTATATTCTACAATTCTAGTCCCAGCTCCTGAGGATCACATTCATTTTGTTATAAATAAATGAATTAGTGTTTAATATAATGATTCATTTCAAATATTAATGCAAAATAATGAATTCAATTACCCACACTTTTACTCGGTTGCAAAATGATGACTTACTCTCTGTGTGTGTGTGTGTGTGCGCGTGCGCGTGCACAGTATATGTGCATGTTGACAGATGAGTGATGCTCCTGGCATTGTGGATCAGCTGTATGCTGTGTATTCTTACTGTGTTTCCTCCAACACAGCAGTACCAGGCAGATAATAGCATACTCTCCTTTCCAAGCTAAAGCATACTTAACAACACACTCAAAAAAGAGGGGAGGAAACATGAGGAAGGTTGGGGGGGGGGCCCGTATAATTTCATGCACATGCACACCTATGTGTGTCATGAAACATGTAGGCCAGGATGAGCTTAGGATGTCGCTACAGTTCACACTGCGGCTTTGTGACTCACGCCGGCTCTCTTCTGGTTGACTAAACACAGTCCCCCACCCCCCTCTCTGGGCTTGACTCATCGTGACTTGCTACAAATGAGCATCCTGGATGTTATGCAAAAAAACCCCCCCTCTCTTTTGAGGACTGAACACGGGTCAATATATTGATTATTTTACCATATTTTACTATATTTGACTTTACCTGCTGTGTTGCTTCAGCCCAAAGACAAGACAAGTGGGCGCACCTTTTATCTGTCACCACCACTATCTTTCTGTCACGCTGCCGCAGACACATATACATTTGGATGCATTGGGCTTTCATGCATTTAAAAGCACAGTCCACATCTGTGTAGCACTTTGATGTTGAAATGTTAAGTCCCAAGCATAAGCGCTGAATAAAGGGTGAGTGCTGGTGCCTGATGGAATGCAATATTGTGCAGTGATCAATTCGGTACTCAAATTGCAACAATTGCTTGTGTAAAAAAAAAGAAACTCAAATTATGAGTCACTCAAAAATAGCTGAGGTTCCGAAGAGATATGACCACATGAGTGGTTTATAGTAAAGCTGAAACGCAGCCTTTCAGTGGCATAAAGGTCAGTGAATACATTTCCATCAATCGAGATAGTATCAGTGCAAACTAAATCTCTGCTGAAAAAGAAAGCTGTTTCCAGACATCTCAATGTGTCATGCTGAATGAGCAGTCAAATCTGATAAGTGAATTGAGGAATATTTCTGCTTTACGTTCTTTAAGGAATATTTGCCCATTGAAGACAAGGTGGAGGTGCTGTAGGGCTACGTTTTCTTCTGCCGCAGTCTTCTAATGTCAAGCTGTTCTCTTCAGTGTGGTGCAATAATCTTCTTTCTCTCTCTTTGTCCTGTCGTCGTCTGGCTGTTTATTAAAACACTTTTTTTATGTAAAGCTTAGGACAGCAAAGAGTGCAGATGCAGCCTGCTAACAGCATTAAGGAGTATGGTGAATGCATAATGAAGCCAGGCATAGGGAGGAGAATAAGAAGTGAAATGGACACGGAAACAAATCGTGTGACGAAGAAGAAAAGAAACTGTATCCACTCATGAACTGAAAGGAGTGTATGTTTTGTGATCGTTTACCATGTTTGCTAGCAAACTGAGGTTTGCCAAAAGTGTGGATTTTAATCGATTATTTCGGTATCCTGTGATAGTTGCCACTTTACATGCTGGTGATACAATGATCATAAGTGAAATCATTAGGAAACTCGTACTGCAATAATAATAATTACATATCCTATTTAAGAGATCAAAAGATGGTGAAAAATGCGTCTAAAATCATTCTGATCACTCGAGGGTCTCCTCAAGGTTGGCCACCCTTGGTTAGCCCCACCGTTACATCCATGAGCTGCAGAACAGGACACATTACAAAAGAGCAACACGTTCCACTGGAGGGAATCATTTGACTAATTAAATCAATCGATAGAAACCATGAGAGAGCGAATAAATCACTGTCCTTCTCCTCTCCTCCTTTCTTCGTTTTCCTACTGTCCTGTACTTGGGCTTTTTCACCATACTGGTTTAGATTACCATTCAACCCTGCCCTACATTGTGCCTCATGCTTTTAATGGTAAAATATTGGCATAAGCACATTACCAGAGTGGGGGGTTATCTTTTCAGCTCTATGAATATTAATCCACTAGAAAATGCATCAGCCCTGTCTTAAACATGAGCCCACAATGGAGGGAATATTGATGAAGGGAAGACTGGTTGAGAAGGAGGGTAGAAAGATGGATGGATGGCAGGAGAAGGAGGTGGGGCCTGCTGAGCAGGGTGGATGATGTTTCCATCTGTGAACTCCACCTCATGCACGCTTGCAGGAAACCCCTTCCAGTGGTTGCACACGGCACGCAGCACTACCAGACTGCAGCACGACACACACACGTAGCCTGTGATGTAGGAGGATGATGACAGGGGAGGAGGAGGAGGAGGAGGCGAGGGGGGAGGGGGAGATATCCAGTGAGCGTGCCGAGTGAGAGAGTGAGCGAGCGAGAGGGAAAGGGCAGAGGGAGCGTGAGCGAGTGAAAGGGTGAGATAAGTAGAGAGGGCAGCATCTCTTCAGCGCATTCGGCTTGCAGCAGCTCAGGAGGCAGTAAGGCAAGGTAGAGGGGGGAGAGCACCAGCACCTCACCGAAGGGGGCGACACCACACCTCTCTTTCTCTCTCTCTCTCTCTCAGACACACACTCTCACACGTCACACATTTGTGAGGAGGCGTGAGGCTCCGGAGGAGGAACACCACATACACACGCGTTGTTTTGCTGGCTTAGCTGCGCTTTGGAGAGCTGTCTCTTGAAGACTGGACCAGAGCTGTATCCATCACTTCATCCATCCTGTCCTTCCTTCCTGCTTTCCATTTCTTCAACACAGAAGCAGCTCTCCTTCACCCACCCCTCGACCATTTGGACGGATTCGCTCTCTGTCATTCATCTAACCTCTGATCTCTCTGTAGCTATCTCTGCCCGTCTGTGCTGTCACTCCATTCAGCCTAAAAATCAGGAGGAACTAACCGACCATCTGAGAGACCAACCTTTCGACTGCAATCATGAACTTCCTCCGGCGCCGTCTGTCTGACAGCAGCTTCATGTCCAACTTGCCCAACGGCTACATGACAGACCTCCAGAGGCCAGACCAACCTGCTCCTCCTCCCCCCACCGGGTCCTCTCCTTCCCAGCAGGGTGGAGATCCTACCACGGCGACCGCCCCTGCCCTGTCCCCGACCAAAGCTCCAGCACCGTCCCAGGCGCCAGCCAGCTCCCCCGCGGCTCAGGAGCGGCGTCCGAGCCAGTCGGCTCAGCAACCTCAACAGGCCCAGTCCTCCTCCTCCGGTGGTTCCTCTGGCTTCTTCAGCTCCTTCAGCTCCATCACCAACGTGGTCAAACAGACGGCTGCGTCCGCCGCCGGGTTTGTGGAGCAGTCGGCTCAGTCTCCCTCCCTCTCCAAGAAGTTCAAGATCCTGTTGATCATTGATGAGCCCCAGCATGAGTGGTAAGTGTTAAGACGTGAGTGTCTCTAATGATAGGTTGAGTGTTGTCCAACTGACTGGTGGGAAGTTGATGTGGTCGCTGGTTGTGTTAACTGGCACACTCTTTCCGAGTTTTTGGGATGCTCCACAGATTTGGAGTAATAAATGTTTGGTTTATAGTTAGCCAGATGGAACAGGATTTACTGTTCATTGGAAAAAGCAAATTTAAGTGTGGGTGCATTGGCCCAATGCTGACTGACGTGTGATGCGTGATTGACACAAATCGTGTCATGAATTCTTAGATGTTTGTGTCTTATTCTGTTTTTTGTTTGTGTTCTATGTGTCTGTATTTAAATGTATGCTCTCCTCTCACTGAAGCTGCTCCCAAAATAGAAACAGCTCTATTAATCCAAACAGACAGGACAGCTTTTCTCTGGGGTTTGGATTCACACATCCCACCACCCAGCACTCTGTCACCTGCTCCTGTTTTTGTGTGTTTATGTGAGCCTTTATGGCGCCAAGTGCTTCCATCCCTTGACAGCACAAGCTGGCACGAAATTATCCTTATGCTATCAACTCGTACATCATACACGTTCAAGAGCATGTAGCTCTGAATAAAACATCGCCCTCTACAAGTGAAATGTAAGACTTTGCCTCTGTAATACTGTTGCTATCCCCCTCTCCACGCTTTCTGCTCCTGCAAATCACATTTTTAGGCTATAAAGGTTCACTGTGTGGATGTTGATGATGGATTTTACAGCCACTCATTGCTGTTATTATCTCAGTGTAGTTTCATCTCATCAGCCTTGTATTGGATGGCTATGGGATAAAGTGGACCACATTAGACACACCCTAACCCCGTAACCTTTTCAATTTAATGGGCGTTTTGGAGTGTTTGTCAGATGGCAATTGTTTCGTATCCCACTGTTGCAAACAATGTGGTATGTTCTAAAACATAGCAGAGAAAGTGAGTAAGTGGAGCCTCAGTTAAGACTGTTGCGGTTTCCAAGGTCAAGAATTAAGTGGAAAGCTTTTAAGCCAACACGGACGAGACCACCTAAAGGGGCTCATTAAAAGTTTGATCATCTACAGTTCAAAGACAACCGAACAAACTCTATTTGCTGATGAAGACTGTGTGATATGGTCAAAAGCTCCACAACAAGCAAGTAAGTGGACCTTTAGTTGAGATTGGTTTGGCAACTTTGCATGGGCTTGGGAATGTTGGCTATACAATTATGTCATTCAATGATGATTTTGGAAGCCGACTACTCTGTTTGAAAAAGCATCTTAGTAGTTGATTATAATAAATGTTCAATTCTATATGTCTACATAAATATATTTAAATATGCTTTAGTGCCCAGAACATATAGACATTCTTTGGGATCTTGCCATTGTAGCTGTGAAATTTAAGCGTGTGCAAAATGCAAATGCAACTAAATGCTTTGTCACTATTACCTATTTTGGCACAAATTCCATTATCTTTGAATGGGAATTGTACAGCAATACTATTTTATTACTGGCATCTGTTTTGAAATAAACTGGTGCCATGTACCATTTATTAAGTTATGTCTGAGTTACAAACACTGGTGCGTAAAATGGACTGAATGCTTTTCACCATTTAGTGCAGTGGATATTATTTCCAACACAATCAGGATTGTCTCTATAACGGTGCATTATGCATGTGTGGATACATGCATCATTGCTGAGGTTCCACTACACTGTACTGACTGAATGTGACTGGCAGCTCTACATTATGGTAATCCTGTATCAGCAATCAGTGTTTTAGTGGCTTATGATTGGATGGCTGCCACCATCGTGATGTGGCGATGTCTGAATGTGAGACACTGCAGCCTATGTTCAGATAAGAGGTGCTTTACATGGTTTTACTTAATGCCACCCAGCCTTCAAAAAATATGTAATGACCATACATCGGAATTACATATACGACATATATAATGTGCTTTTCAGACTCTGAAATTGGCACTGTAGGCTAAATCAAATCTGAATGGAAATAGATTAAGAGTGGTTTGAGTTTACAACCTCATTGCACCTGTACATAAAAATAAAGAGTTTATTCCGACATAGCAGTTGCAGTTTTACGTTCATATTGTTGCTGTTTAAAATCACTGCAGCCTCTCATGGCCCATGACAATCATTTTAAGTAATTTGTCACCACCACAAACAATGATGTACTGGAGTTTTACAAAGAGGGGGATACAATTACTCTACATTTGTGAGACATAGTATGTGTAGGAGTAGATATTAAGTGAGTTTGCAGTGGCTGCTAATCCATGTTACAATACAAGTGTGTGCCAAGTGAATGCTGTAAAATATAATGTGTAGATGTAGCCGCTGTGGGAACCACACCAGAAAAGTTAATTCTCAAGCCTAAATCCTGAAATAAAAATTCCAGTTTGCTGCAGGGAAAGAGCAACTTCTATGATGCCAGGTAAACATCATTTAACGTTTAAGGAATGTAATGTGATGAATTTGCAACTTCACTGGCATTGTTTCCACAGGTTCTTTTGTTTGTAAACAATATTTCATCCAAAAAGCTCAACATAAATATTAAATTTCATTCTTTAGTGAGGGGACGCTTGCAGACAGAGCTTCCCTTAAAGCATTTGGACCAGAGAGACATTCTGCTAAATGATATTGATTTTCCACTCAGCAAAGAGCAGGACTTGAGGCTCTCAGTGATATAACTTGGAAAACAGAAAACATCAAGGCGATATTGGTATCTGCATACAAAAGTTTTTGATGGATAGCATTAGCCCGAAGCCAGACTTCTATTATGTGATCATCATCATTAAACTCTAATCCTTCATTTCATTTTGAATGACATCACAAACCTCATGTGCAAAATGAGCTGAATCAAATGATTTGCTTTCTGAGAGTTAAGATGCCCTCAGTTGGAAGGAACAGTTATAGTTGCTACTTTACGTTACAGTTTTATTCATTTGGCAGACCGCTCTTTTGTCTAATATGGCCCAGAGCGTTTTCAGACAGTGAAGGAAGATGGGCAGTGACTCTGCTGTTCTACTACTATAAGTGACTGTGCATGATTTAGAAACTCCAACAGCCCCTCGTGATATGTATGTTTATTTGTTTGGTTTTTAAACCAATATAAATTCATTTTGTACACATTTGGTTTAAAACAAACCCACTTTATAATACCACCAAGTACCAGACCACTTGTCATCTAAGAATCTAATACTAACAGGGTGGTTTTACAGCCACACTAATGAATTACAAGCCATAGATAATTAATTTAATATCATGTTCACCTGTTAATTACAATGAACTGAAACACCCTAATAAATATACTCAATGAGGCTTTTACCTTCTCTTGCTCTGTATGCCTTCTTTTAGTGCTTTGTATCTTCATTCACCGTTTCCCCAAATTTAACTCCCTCTATCTTCCTCCTCTTTTAAAGTCAATCTAAACTTTGAATCTTGAAATAAACAAAATTAGCATTAAATGTGCATTTGGCAACTGGGGGGGAACTAGCTGTGCATTTACAAGCAGGGCGTATCTCTAAATAATGCTGGCATCTCCTAAAGTACTATCTGGCAGTTGCATAATCAACCACAGGTACCATGACTCTCTCTGCATCTGACGGCTCATTCTCCGAGCTCTCAAATATCGACTGTGCTACTGTGATGGCTTTCTCTGACTGTGCCTCAAAAAGACACCGCAATGGGAGTCCAGCAATAAAGCTGCGAGATGAAAGAGTGAATGTTTTTCTTTTTGCAGGCAATTCAGAATGTGAGTGTGTGTCAGTGTGTGTGTGTGTGTGTGTTTGAATAACCTCATGTAGTCCTTACGTAACAGACTCGAGCCCATTGCGGTGAATGAGACCGTGTCCTCCAGGGCCTTTCAAGGTGATGTCGGCACAGAGGGGAGGATTAAGGAAGATAGAGGGAAAAGATCTGTGAATCTCCCTTTATCGCCTTTTCTGGATATGATACTCTTTCCTGTTTGTCTCACCCTCTCTCTATCTGTGTTTATCTCTTTCCTTTTTGCTGCCTCTCTCTGCCTTTTATCACGACAGTCTCTCTGTGTGTGGCTCCAGAGAAAGTGCTCCGGGTTCACGATGTGATGAAGTAATGAGAAGAGACGTGGTGATTCAGCAGTTTCAGCCCAAAGGCCACATCTGCTCTCTTTCCTTTGCTCACTATATCTGTCTACACCTCTCTCCCTCCCCCTTGTTGCTCTGCTTATCTATTTAGAATGTACTCTGCAGTTTCTGCCTTGGTACCAGTGAGTGCATTTCCCACCTATATTGCATAAATACCCATCAGAAGAGATTATTTTGGACTGTTGACTTTTGGTTTCAATGCAGATTGATGACAGTTCTCTGACGAGTGGGGGCTGATGGTGAATGTCACCCAGTTGCCCTTTAACTAAGCTTGAACTGGTTGGTGTTTTAAGGCATACTGACCAGCCGACAAGTAGCACCATTTGAAACTGCTTAACAGATGTGGTAGGAGTATAAGCATTATTTTAATTAGTTATTCTTGCAAAATTCTGTTATTTTGCACAAACCAATTGGAAAAGCATAATCACAAAAAAATAAGAGGAAAAAAATGCACCATATTTCTGTTTCCTGTTGTTGCACAGCAGAAAATGTGTTGTTTTTATTGACTCACTCACATTTTTAGTGTGATGGCAGTGACCTGAATTGAATGTAAACAAGAGTGTTAAGTTTGTGTATGTCTGTGTGCTTCGTACATGCGCTAAAAAGAAATGTTTTTTCATTGCCAGTGGAGACAGGAGTACACAGTCAGAGCAGGTGCGGAGGTGGAGCCTTGTATATCTCCACCGACATGTCACACATACACACACGCATAAATTTACAAGCACCTGGCTTTCTCTGTTTCTATTTTCTCTCATCTAATAATAATTGGGTGATATACTGTTCCGCGTTTTCTACCCAGTTTACTAGAACAGTATTTTGGGAATGAAGCAGTTTATTGTAAAAGGTTTGCTAAACGTTTCCTTTGAATCCCAAATAAACACACCCACATGCACTTTACTGCACACTATGCACAGCAAACAGGTCAGATCGTTTTCAAGGGTGCTTGTGATTTCAGCTGGTAGTAGGATTGACTTGACAGAGTGATTAGGAATTATCGGTGGCATTACGGTTCTCAGCAGCAGGTCACATTTCCACGCACACACACACCCACACCCACACACAGGCTAAGAACTGACCTTATTACAGCCGGAGGCTATGTCATGTTGACTTTATAAGGCTCTTCGGATGTCTTGTACCTCTCAGCTGTTGTTATACTAGAACAGTGGCATTTTCAGCCCAAGGTATGATACAGAGACAATGCCAATGTAAAATGTGTAACCTTTAAATTTCCAAAATGGTTGAACACTTGGTGTCTTGGTAAACCTGTTTGGGGTTCAAACGTGACTGTCCTAACAAGGAAAATGAAAGCATTGATTATTTACTTTCCCTTTCTTTTTTTATCTGTCTATTTATCTATTTAGGATGTACTATTTAGGATGCAGTTTCTGCCTGAGTACCAGTGAGTGCTTTTACCACCTACATTGCATAAATGCCCATCAGAAGAGATTATCTGTGAGTGTTTCCTGTTGGTTTGACTGCAGGTTATCATTTTCACTTTCACTTTCATGATTAGCATTTCCTAATATGTCTGTTTATTTATTCCAAAATATCTCTGTGAGGAATATCTAAGTCAGTAACAGAGGGTTTGTGGTTGCTTTTAGTGAATGTAGATTTTTGGCACTGGCTATGTCAATACCAATTTCCTAATAACCAGCATTAAGAAGAGCTGTGATTATCCCTGAGGCCTGAGTAACTAAAGACGACCCATGACATTTATGTCAAGAAAAGCAGTTAACCTTTAAGCTAATTTGAATGTGACAGGAAGGAAAACATCCCCTCTGTGTATGAGTAAGTACGTATGTTTCCCATGAATTTTTCATGACATTGCATTTTTTAATCACGCTCTCAACTGTGGCAGACATTTTGTAAAGACAATTAGATAAGCACAGCACTTACTTCCTCTGCTATCTCCATAAATTTACACCTCAACAGGCTGTCAAGCTCAAAAGAGCCAAACAGCTGTAGGGGCTTTATTCCAAAAAATGAGATCTATCCAAGGAGCCACAGGCAGCAGAATAGTCTGAATGAATGGTTAATGATGCCAAAAACAAAGCTGAGGTGATCTCTTGTCACAACAAAAAACAAAGGAGGTAACTGGCAACATATGTTCTTACATTATTTTAAAATAATGTACACCTACAGTATAAATACATTTGCACTTGTGTTTGACTCTATTTAAAAAAAGAATACTCAGAAATCTGTTGCCTGTCTTTTGTGAGGCAGTTTTAGCATGTACAGGCTAATGAAGACAGCTTGTTAGCTAGTAACTGTACGTTACTGTACAACCTAACTATTTTTACTCACATTATCACCATTTCTTTTGTGGTGAAATTCCTACTCCTTGTTAAAAAACATTTAAAACACCTGAAGCCCAGAAAAATAGCTGACAGATGGTGGGAGCAGCACTAACAATAGCTAATAGGTTAGACAACTTGGCTATCTGAAAACAGTTTTTGTCCAGTGAAAAGACAAATATAATGCCTATAATGATCTTATGTTTCTGTTGGATAGTTTGCCAGCATCGTTTTATTTTATTGAAATAGGGAATACCTTGCTGGATAAAGACATTTTCCAGTCATGTTTTGGAAGTAAATTAAAATATGCTGTCTAATTTATATCCATATACATATACATATAATGTATACTATAGATTGCTGAGAAATAGGTGTATTCAAGTACAAAAACCTCAAAAAGTAAGCTTAGGCAATGATTAATAAGTAGAATGTGAAGGAAATGTGTCCATAATATACTATGGACAGCGGTCAGGCAAAATATTCTGTGAGGATATCATGCTACCCTCACAGGATGGTAACGGAAGTTCTGCACTTCAAAGTGCATTTCATGCACTTTAGTTATAGCTAATGAGGTAAAAAATCTACTCACTTCCAATAATAAGAGCATCAGATAAAAAGCAATGCCCCATGAGACGTGCAAAATATTTCAGTGCTTTTTATTATTTAATCTTGTATTTTGACCTTAGTCCGATCGTAGCACGCAGACCTCATCAGTCCTCTTCTATTGAATGGCCTCTTCAGAAGGATAACGAGACACTACTAATAAGCAACTTAATGCCAGGGCAGGTCTGTATAGATGCATCTATTTGGAGCTACTACACAAACACTTTGACTCTTTTTTACTCTGATGTAATAACAGATATTTGCATTGAGTCTAAAGTTCAATTTCAGGAGAACCAAATAAAGTAGCGATTAGTAGAACTCAGGTCCTTTGTCATAGGAAACCTGCTTTATCAGTCAAGATAAACTAAAGGTGATGAGGCAGTCCTCTTATAGCTGTCTATGCTCCAATGGACTGATTGGCCCACAGAATGATCTTTACTCTCTTGTACAACAATATAAAGAAACTGGAATGCTATTGATTGTGCTGCTGATTGTATGTGTGCTGGGTGCTACTCTGAGTCTTCTGTTACTTTACACGAGGCATACAGATACCTAAGGGGGCCATAAACGAGACCAATCAGCATCACAAACTCTGATGAAATAGTCCACTGTTGCTATGGCAACAGGTAATCCTTTTCAATAATCTTGAAATTTTGTGGTTGAAAATAGGCGTTGATGTGATTTTACCACAAATAACTGTTTACAGTTAGTTTTTTGTTTTTTTTGCATGAGTTGCACAAAGAAATGTAGTAAATAAGACGTTAAAGTTGTACATTCACATAGAAAATTTCACACTCTGTCTTGCTGATGTCTCTTTAAATGTCACATTAACTTTTGTGGACATTTTATGAGCAAGTATTATGTGTACATGTATAAACATATTCAGTCAGAAGAAAATGCAAATTATTAATCAGTTATGCATTTACAGACATACCTGCGTCTCTATGACATTATTAAATCCTACAGGCTTTCCCCAAAGGTGAATGGGAAGAAAATAATATTTAATATGGACTTTCTAATTTTCAAATGGTTTAAATTGTGTACTGTGAATTGTGTTTGTGAGGCTCAGAAAAAAAAGTGTTTACTTTATTATAAAGTTATTTGTATGAGGCGTCATCCAGCCACATCAGAATGCAAACATGTTTGTACTGTAGCTGTTCCACAGGGGTGAAACAACTGCCATCATACAGAGGCGGGAAACGTGATATGGAGCACATTTTCAGACTGCCTGGAGGGAGAAGAGGAAGGAAAGAGGACTTAAACTTCAAACCCTGCTAACTTTCTCTCCTTCACACGCCTGGCCACACTGCCTGTGTGAAGGGGGGGCGTGAATTTTGGATTGTCAGTATTGGAAAGTTACAATTGTTAGAGGCCACTCTCCCAAAACATTGACATTGAAAAGGTGAGGAAAGGCAGGAGAGTTTGACCATCCGACAAGCACTTCTGTTGAAACCTGCTGGCCCCTGAAGCCCCCAAGAGCAGTGCTGGGCTGTGAGGGGCTCTTGGCATAGTGGCCACAATCAGAATACTGTATCAAGTCACAGGGCCCAAACAGGCTTTTTTTTAAAATTCCATATACACAATCAATATAAAAGAAAGAATAAGACATGGAATTGTTTTCTATGCATCAAAAACACACCAAAGTGACTCTCTTGGACTGTACTCTCACAACTTGAGTAAATCATTTTAATGCCATCAGTGTGCTGTGAGTCAGCAGGAAGTCTGGTTCAGCCAAAGAATGAGCCCACAAGCTCAATTGGCACAAATGCAAAAGCCTGACGTTTTCACTAACTGTTGTCACAAGTGCAATATCATACTAGATTCTCTTATGACCGTATGCATTTCAGCAACAAGGAAGTGCACAAGTGTGTCTACATGGGTAGTGGGCAGTTTGTAGCGGTGTGTAGATTGATACCTGTTGATTGAAATTTGCTACATATTTAGCAATGTGCAACGTGAAGGACTGCTGGAAGAGTCTTTCATCAACAGCAGTCTGACAAACGTGCAGCGTTAATTACATCAGTTCTCCCACACAGTGGTGGGATCAGCTGGTCCTGTTGTTACTATAGTCACAGTGACTGATCAGAGTGTGTTGGTATTTGTGTTTTATTATGCGTTTACAACATTACGAGAAAAAAAATGCTCATGTTTGTAGCGCCCATTTTATATCTAATATATATGTTTTAATGTTATGGCCAGGGCTTAAAATTAACACTTGCTCTCAGCCACATTTTTTCCTTGGCTAAGATGTCTGTAAATTCTTGACATTTAAGCATGTATCCAACCTAAGCTCAATCAGGTTTTCACTGCAAATAAATAATATTGTTACAGTTACTTTCATGCCCTGGGTAAGACTAAGGGACAAGGGGCAAGACATGGGATTGTCTGCTGAAACCTGTTCCTCTCTCAATTGTTGTAATAGCCAGTCTGAAATGTCACGTTGTAAAGATGCTGTTTCTCTAAAGTAAGCAGACATAGAAAGAAAATATGATGTTTACAGTAAGGGCTCTGTACGATAGCAAGTGGAAAGTGAGGCAAGCTGAATCTAGCTGTGACTTTAAACTCAGTGAGGCCTGATTTGCTAGGGATGCTTTTAGGGTTTTAGCCAGCTGTAGCATAGCATCAAATCATAATTACTGAAAGGGGAGAAAACAGAAGCAACAATATCATCTAGCTCTGAACTATGCTAGCTAGCAAGTCAGTAACACAAAATACTACTTACCCTGCCATGCAGGTACAATTTGTTGTTAATTATAACCCACGCCTCATACATAGTTGTCTTGTATCCTTGTCTTTGACTGGTGAGTATTTCTAATTTCAAGACACAAAACTCTGAGTCTATGTCATGGTATTTGACATTGTGTACATAATAACGTAGTCATAATTTAGTGAAAGCTCGTAGTTTCTCGCTGGTGCACACGTCATCTAATGTGTCTATATATCTGGCTACTGGATAATGGGTCACTTGTGAATGTCTTCTTACCACACAGTAATAGCACAAAGTCAGTTTGTTTACGTAGCATTCGCGATCTTTGTTGATTAATGCCTATCCATGGCTTGACAAGCTACTGCCGCCTGTCATACTTGGCATGCTTACATACATCATCATTGTTTACAAATTGTAAGAGGGTCTATTAGCAATGTGGAACAACTAGCAAGATTGATCATGGTTCTATGCACTTTATGTAAAGCTCTTATTTGGAAGTCACTTTGGATAAAAGCGTCTGCTAAATGTAATGTAATTAATAACTTGGTTCAAATCTTGCTTTTTTATTACATATTTTCTACACTGTATTTTTTTATTTAGGGGTGAACTATGAAAAAAAAAAAGCATAAAACATCAATAAAAATAGTCTAAAAATAAAATAATTAAATATTAAATATAAATATATATATATATATAATAATAAAATAGTCGTAAAAAAAAGTGTTAAAGAAAAGACAGAGAGAGAGTATGTGTGTGTGTGTGTGTGTGTGTGTGTGTGTGTGTGTGTGTGTGTGTGTGTGGGTGCATATCTGAGAGAGGGAGAGACTGTGAGAGAACAGTTTTGGCACTTACTGTGATAATAACCAGTGGAGGAAAGGGGGTTATTATGCGAACACAAATATTTAACTAATTCCTTGACTTTAATTACAAGTTAAATAAAGTAGCCAGCAACCACATTCAGTATAGTTTTTAATAATAGTGGACCACAAAACTCTTGGAGAATTAGCGTGCCATGATGATGATGATACGGTGAACAGAATAATAGTTCTTCATTCAGTTTGTCTTGATTTTTGGAAATTTCAGCATCATATTTAAGCTCCAGATTCATTCAAATTAAGGTCTAATTAGTTTTTTTTTTCACTGTGGAAACATGAGTGGTATGACAGGTCTGGACCACTCGTCAATTCTGAGAAAATTCTAGTTCAAAACTGGTGAATGCCACAAATTCTCTTAAATCGATCGTATGTGCCACTTAAGAACGGATTTGTTCATACCAGTGGTTCTTACATAAGCCCCTGTGTTCCATGTGGCCAGCAGATTATGCTATTAAATTCTACTCTAATTGTACTGTAAGTACACATAATTTGATCAGCTCAGGAATAGTGCAATGCAGTAAGCTGACTGGGCGAGGGCACTGTACGAATCTTTGGAAAGAGGCACCTACATAATGGCATATATGTCTGCAATGTGGTTAAATACAGAGCTGAGGCCTTTCCAAATTAATTCTGAGGTTCTGTGATTTCCCTCTGGCAGAATTTAGATGGAGAGTCATGTATGCTCTGTATCCCTTTTGACTGCGAGCTGTGAGAAGAGTAGCCCGCCTTTGTTTGTCCTCCATTAAGAAAGGGTCGATGTGCAGCACTGTTAGTTTTGGAGTCAGCAGGGAATCAGGGGTATCTGACAGATAGAGGAAGTAAGTGAAATGGGGGTGAAATAGAGAGAAACCAGATAAGAGAACAGAGGAAATAACAGAGAAAGCGGGTTAGAAAGGGAGACACAAATATGAAGGAGAGAAGATGGAGGGGAAATTAGTTCAGCAGAAGGAAAGATTGTCCATCCATAACCATTAGCTACTTATGGTGAACAACACAGAGCTGTATCAAATAAGGCTGCAGGCTTTTCTCTAACTATCTCAGTGTCTGTTGCTTCTTGCTTTCTCTCAGTTCAATCCATATAATGAGAGGCTGCAATCCGTCAGAAGGATCAGATAAGCTTAAAGCCAGTCTGAGCCACTGGCTGCACGGCTCACTACTGAGTGTGAATCTTGGTGTTGCCCACACATTAGTTGCCAAGCGGGACCTTGTTTTACACCAAAAAGTTGGATACAGTCCAAGACATTTCCTATGCCTAATATTTATGTGACCAAGGAGCGTTTTGAAATACATTATCTCTTGTATCGGCCCACAATGACATCAACAACATGTAGTCACAAAAAAACACACACAATTAATTTACAGTGCTTTTTCCACAATAAAACAGAACCTGAGGGGCAAAAGAAGAGTGGCAAACGTTTTTGAATAGTATTTGATGATATGATATGAAGGCCGTGCTTTCAAATGAATTGTATCTTATTATGATTATTATTATGATTAATATGATTGTGATGATTATTATTATTATTCCAAGCCTCATGTACATAGTACAAAAATGCAGTTTTGCCAAGTTCAGAACAAACTTGGGACAATTGAGATTATTCATCTCGATTATTTAGTATAATGTGAGTTAGACACAAGAGAAAGTGTGTGTTATCCTCTAAAATTTGAACTTTTAATTGTTGATATTAAGGCTCTATATTACAGATTAACTCTTTTGCCACAGTGTATTTAATTTTAGATTATTATAGAGATATACTGTACATGGAAATATGTCAATTTCTGACTGAGTTATTGTTTACAATATGAGAATGCTTTGGCTTTTGCTTTTGATTTAAACAGGTTATAACTTGACAAATTGAGGCACTCCGTCATATTGATGCAGAAATCTAGTAAAATCTAATACTGTTATAAAATCTCTGCAGGTTGACTCACAGTATACCTTCAGATCACCCTAACCTCACTGACATGAAATTATAAGCTTTGACAGCATTTGAAAGGTGAGGTTCTTCAGGGGCTGATGGTACACTGCAATAATAATCAGATAAAGTGTTTTGTGAAAGATGAAGTGGTTTAGATAATGAGATGGCTCTGACCTTGGTACTGCAGTGTTTTGTCATCAAACAGCTGACTCCCACCCTGCATCCATGCATCTACCAAATGTAGTCTATTGAAACCTGTTCCTCTCTCAATTGTTGTAAAAGCCAGGCTGGAATGCTACGTTGTAAACATGCTGTTTCTCTAAAGTGAGCAGACATAGAAAGAAAATGTGATTTTTACAGTAATGGCTCTGTAAGACAGCAAGTGGAAAGTGGGACAAGCTGAATCTAGCTGTGTCTTTAAACTTAGTGAGGCCTGATTTGCTAGCGAGGCTTTTAGGGTTTTAGCCAACTGTAGCGTAGTATCAAATTATAATTCTTTGAGGTTTTAAACGGCTCAATTGACCATATGGTGTAAGGTGCAGTGGTGCATATTGGCAGAAAATACAGCACAGTTGACACAAACACAGAGACACACACATATTTGCACTTCACATAATATAGAACCAAATCATAATCTTAACAACTGCAACTACACGCCTTCACACAACTCTTCTGCCCTCTCTATGCACATAGTTGCACAGCCATACACATTTCCAATAAAGGTTGACAGCAGCATCTGGTCTTTTTTGCTCAACAGTAATTTCATACTAGAGCACATTAGCCTCAGACAAGTAGCATAATAGCTAGCTTTTGTTAGCAGTAAACATATTGGTACCATACCCTCCTGTCATGATTGACTGCAAGTCCTTGTTGCATCTCTTTTGTGGAGCAGTTTATACTCTGGCAGAGCAGGAATATATACATTTTGAATTAATGTGACACAGCTAATACATAGCTTCTTCCATTTTGGACTCTCCAGTTTGCTCTGTTTCCTCAAAGGTCAACACTGTCCAGATGGTTTGTAATTGGTCAAGAGAGCAAATTCATGTGCCAAGGTTCACCAAAGTTGAACTCTATGTAAAATCACAGGGTCATTTACTTAATCTTCTCTGATCTCTGCCATTCCTTTTAAATAATCTGATTTAATCTCATAATGTTGCCATTATAAATGCTGGTGTGACTGAGCCCTGAACTTTCAAATGGCCCCTTGAAGAAGAGAACTGGCTAAAATGTCACAAATTTTCCAGAAATGTCCTGTCTCTTTTAAAATCTGAACTCTAAATTGGACCTCACCACACAAACATGCACAATAACCCTCTTTTATTCACGGTTGGTCTCTCCCTCTTTACATACATACACACACCAGAAATAGTGCATAGCTCTCATGACATGCAGCACTGTGTAAGTGTCAAACTGTCAATATGGAGACAGCAAACTGCAAAGACCAAGCGGGAGATCATTTACTCTCGACGCTCCGTATAAACAAACAGTAAACACACTCACAAACGTGCACACAGTCATATGCACATACTCACACTCACATTCATACTGTAATAGAATGATACATAATTTTGTATCAGCCGTGTAACTGTTAACTCAGGTTAGAGTTAACAGTTACACGGCTGACGGCTGTCAGATGAATCAACTTTGGGTTTGAATGTAATTTGAGAGGTAATATATAAAATATATACTTTACATATACTATTTTAATATAATAATGTAATTACTATACCTAAGGCTCTATGAGTGAATTGTGCAAATATTTGTGGAAAAGAAGTCTAATAGGGCACTGGCAGCCATGATGTGTCAATTATATATAATACAAGTATAAGTATGAATAATATATATTATACATGTTATATAAACTCTTTTGGGGGGTTTTCAATTTTTTTCAGAAATATTTGCTGTAGACATCACAACTCAATGTCATCCTGCCTCTTTTCATACATTTTTCTAATTGACAGTTATTTATCGTGTCTGCAAACATGAGGCCCTATAAATCAACAGTTAAGTAATTTACCTACTGCATGTGATAGCTGGGAGCTGATGTCACTAAACCTTTAACTATCTTCTAAAGGAATAATTACCGCTACACTAAAGAGATTAGAAGAGAAGAAGGGATGAGTCAAAGAAGCTTTTTTTGAACGTGAAAACTAATTGTGGGGGTTGCTTTCTGTTCTGTGTAGATAAAAGTGTGTGTGTGTGTGTGTGTGTGTGTGTGTGTGTGTGTTTCCATATGTGCCTGCACTGTAGGTGTGGGCTTGTGTGGGTGGATTTGCAACCACTGACTGTGTGTGATGTTGTGCTGAGTGCTGCCTTCTGCATATAGATCCACCATTCATTCACATGCTTGCATTTCACACACCTAAGGGGGAAGTCACTTGACATGTCTAAGCAAGCACTTTTCTAAAATTCCTTAAAGAATTATGGAAGAAAAGAAAACATCAACATTTAGCCAAACGTGTGTGATTGTGTGTATGTGCTTGCATGTGCAGAGGGTGCTGCCGATGAGTCGTGACCAGAAAATATCCTCCTTCCTGAGCACGTCTCAAACACCCACATTGAGGTTTTGGTGCTGCCGGTAGGGAGCTGCAGTATACTGGGCTGCGCAGGTACTTGCTTGCTTTACTGTATGATGTAGCAAGAGTAAACTTTCTCCAACGCCGCAGGAATCCAAACATCGACCTCCGACTGGCAGAACACCAACTCTTAAGGCAGTAGTGATGAGGCTCGATTGGCCCCATCATCTGCTCGCAACATCCTCCTCACAGGTGGTGCAGCTGCCGTGGAGGTCAGGTTTTTCTGGAGCGATGCTGCTTGCCTTAAGAAAGACTATGGTTCACCCTTTAGCGTGCAGTAGCAAGCAGTTCATCACGGGCAAGAGTGATGTGGAGTCGTCTTCAGGGTCAGGCCAAGGTCCTGCCTGTTTAAAGATCCACATTTCACTTTATTTACTTTAGGCCACAAGACAAGACCTGCGTGCTGTGCCTCATATATCACCTCTCCCCCCCTGCTGGGTTAATCAAACCCATCCTTATCCCTAATCCAGTGGCTATACAATGTCACTCACTGTTACACCGTGCATTTCCCTGTGACAAAGAGCCATAATAAAAAAATAAGAGAGCCCAGAGTGGGAAAATCCTCTTAAAGTTAAATGATTTCTTGTCAGCTGCAGGGTATTGTGTGTTCTTGTCATTGTATTCTGGGGCTCCTTTAGGATAGGCACATTTAGAACTGTAAGTAATTTGGGGGCAGTTTGTTGCTTTTGTTCCCTATGTAATGGACCATTTTTTGAACATGGTAGGCAGATAAACGAAGATCCAGCCACCGTCCAGTGGTCACTTGATGTCCGAAATCATCACTGAGCACACGTTCACCTCCACATCTCTACACCTCATCTGTTGAGAGAAAAGAAAAAACTCAGCACTCAGCTTCATACCTTTTCCTTTTATATTTTTTCATCAGTAATAAGCACAGTACAGTTCTAAACATGTTATTCCTCTCGTATTATGAGCTGTAACTGCTGTAAAGATGCAACAATCAGTCAATTAATTGACTAATCCTTAATTGGCAACTATTTTGATAATTGTTTAGGGTTAGTTGTCAACATGTGTACATTTATTTATACCTGTAAACAAAATACAGTAAATGAGCCAATTTGAAGTTGAAGCAGAAACATTATGAGAAATGCGAGCATTTTTTAAAGTTGGTACCAGGTTGATATAATTCTCTGCTTTGCTATTGTACAATCTTTTCTCGTAAATGACAAACAACCCCAGAGCAAATAGATGCTAAAATGAGAAAATACAATTTATTTGTTGAAGCCCTTGGCTTCTGAACAGAAGTGTACACAGAATATTTAGCATCATAGTGTGGCCTTTTCCTGTGGCCATTTAGTATGCAAAAAGAATAATTACATTTCAGCCTTTGGGAGAGAGAGGAAAGACGACAGAGGAGAGGATAACTAGTGTGCAGAGGCCGGGATTAGAGAGAAAAAAATGGGAAGAAAGGAGGGCTTCACCTCCTGCTTCTGATGTCACTAGGTGTAAAACAGAGGATGATTAAAAGTGAACAGAGGACATTAAAACTGCAGGCATGTGTTTTTATTTGTTAAACAGAAAGATAGAAATAAATAAAGGTAGAAGGGGAAAAGATGCTGAGAAAGCAACAGAGGATAAACTCAGAAGGACATAAAGGATAAATGAATGGAGAGAAATTTTGTGTGTGTGTGTGTCTGTAAGAGACAGAGGGTTAGAGGGCGAGAGAGAGAGAGACAGGTTAGTGGTGAATGGTTAAGGTCTCTGACACGTGTCTCCATGGTCTGACGGAGCACCACGGTGGATGACTGCCTCAGGGCCACTGCACTCAACCATGTCATGGCTTGGCTGAACGACCTGACGCGCGCGCGCACACACACACACACACAGTAGGAGAGACTGACAGGAGGTTAAGATGGTGACAGAGCCAGGAAGAGAGAGAGAGGGTGTGAGAGTGAGACGTTCTAGGACAGAGGAAATAAAGATTGAGGTGTGGAGAGATGTCAAGTGAAGGAGTAAGATAAGGCGGGGGGGCGGGGGTGGAGGGGAATGTTACGGCACTAAGGCAGAGACAGCTTTAGATTCAGACGCAGACATACAAATGGAGGAGGGAAAAGCACAGAGGAAAAAACCTTCCACTGCACTGTAAATGTGCACTAAATGCTGCAGCTGTGTTAAGCTGTTCCCTCACACTCATTTAATGCAGTGTGACTGAAGAGACAGCGTGTTTGTTGAGTAATGAGAATACGGCAGTAAGGCCGCTGAGTCTCAGTGGGACTGCTACTGCCTGTGGCTTGTTGGGCTACAAAAGGCTCAAATTGTATTATCCTGTATAGGTTTGATACCTTTTGTACATTGATATTGAATGGCGAAGCCTGAAGTGGAGCATGGAGCTTTAGAGAATATTAGATTAGTGTAGCACACTGCATCCATATGGAAATACTGGTGGACCTGTGGTCAACACTGTGCTCTGAGGTCAGTGTACTTTATGGCTATTGCCTTCTTCTGTTGTTTAGTTATTTCACAATTTACACATTTTTCTTTTTCTTTTTTTAAATAAGAAGGACGGTATGGGTTTCCTCTGATAGGGCTGTGATTTTGTATCGTGATCTCCTAATTGTAGATGGAGCTGTCTCTGTATTTACAGCCTGTTTTTTGTTCATGTTGATGTTTGCCTGACAAAGACCTCGCAGGTTGAAACACTGTATTTAATAAAGACACGGTAGCTTACATTTTAATCGAAGCACTAATTACCAATACAAATCAGTTTTATGAAATAATACTAGTAATAAAGCTGACCATACGCACACATTTGTGTTTAAACCATGCAGCCGAATGTATTGAGAAAAATATCAGCTACATTTAACTTGATGTTTTTAGGTTATTAGAATAATTCAAAATGGGAGAATTGGTAAACTTGGCCTTGCTCCCAGTTCCAATATCACCTAGTCTTTGAGCCCACTGGACTGGAGCATCCTTTAGTGAGTCATTGAGACAGTTAGATTAGATTTAAGTCGTGATGAGTCATGTTTTTCACACATCACCCCGACTTTGGCTTCATTGCACTGGCTGCCAATCCCTTTTAGAATGAATTTAAAAGTGCTGTTAATCACATACAAGGTCTTGCCTGGACTGCTGCCGGAGTATATCTGATCTTCTGACTGCTTATTGTCCTTCGAGGCCGCACGGATACCCCAAGTCTTTTTAACTTCCCAAGTCCAGGGTAAAAGCTATAGGTGATCAAGCATTTGCTGTACTCGTTCCTTGGCTCTGGAACAGCTTTCCACTTAGCATCAGGTCAACTGACACTGTCTTAGCTTTTCTATGTCAACTTAAAAGTGCACTTTGGAGTTTTCTTGTAAACAAACATTAGTTATTAGTAGTTACAAACATTCAGTGTTACAAAAACACGTGTTGAATGTATTTCCTATTATATATTATATATATATTATATTATATATTATATATATATATATATCTGTGCTTACCAGCTTGCAGTCTTCTTCTTCACTGTCTTTGTTGGCGCTTTGCAGCATATGGAGGAATGCTGCAAAGTGCACATGTGGAATAATGTGAAACCATTGGCAGGACCTCATATGGGTGCACAAACAAAGCAGGGACTCACTCATAGGGAAAAAAAGCTCCATTACGCTAAACAGTCAATAACTCCACAGGGACTCCAGATAGCACTCTAGGGAACTATAATTTAACTATTCTTATTATAGTATATTATTATTATAATTATGATTATGCCAACATTCCTTATGCTACTTTGCCTCATAGTCGGACATAATGGTCATATTAGCAACCAATTTTTTTGTACATACATGTAGATAAAATAATTAATTCAACAGGATAATGACGGAATGAGACGCACAGAAATCAAATGCTCTTACAAAGAAATGAATCTGGCACAAGGATGATGCCACCCAAATCCTTAGATAATAGCATCTACTGGTTTGAAAGTTTGAATGAAAACTACTGAATGAGTGGGGTTTTGCATTCAATAAGTACATTTTTCATCAGATTTTGACAGTAACTGTACTGGAGCTGTGGGTTTTGCTGTAGCTTGGACGTGAACAGGAGTGTGGACAGGAAAAATGCAAGAGAAAGCCTAGTGCGAGTTTCTGTGGGACAGGAGGAGCTCTGCTGTCTATTGTCATCACATCTCTAGTATGCGTCCTGTTTTCTGACCTCCTGCACACACTTCTATGTAACCTAATGTAATCGCACTAATAAGTGCAATGCATGTGTGTTCCAAAACTCTCTTTAATTACACATTAAATATAATCATGCATTGTAAAGCTTAGCTCAGATTCTGATATACAACAGCCTGTGTGTGTCGATCGATTTAATTCGGCTGCGTGATCCCTCAGTGGACCCTGAATCGTTTCTAATGTACCTGCATGATTTGACTGTGTTTTGTGTCAGCATGAAAAGCTTGTCTTCTTTTACGAAGTGACATTGACACATTTTGTATTTAGTAGGATTATTTTTCTCTTGGATATTCTACATTATTAGGGTCAACTAAAAGCTAATGGCTACATGCCTTAAAGCAATAGTTTGACATTTTGGGTAATAGCTTCATTCGCTTTCTTGCTGAGAGTTAGATGATAAGATCAATATCATGCTCATGTCTGTATATGGTAAGCAGCTGGTTAGTCTTGCATAGCATAAAGACTAGAAACAGAGTCTAGCTAGCCTGGTTCCATCCAAAGATACCAAAATCAGCCTACCAGTCTCTCTAAAGCTCACAAATTAACATATTATATCTTGTTTATTTAATCCGTATCAAATCTGATAAAAATTTAAAAATGACATGTTGTGGTTATGCGGGGGAATATTTCTTTTCTTGATGGTATGCTGGTTACCTGGTAACCTTACCAGTTCAACGGACTAAACTGATTAATCCATTAGAAACTGTAAGATAGCACTTTCGTGGTTTCTTTTCATCAAGCTCTGCCCCTCCTTCTCATATGCTATCCTCCGTCTTCGTCCTCCACTCTTACTCTCTCTGTTGGAGAGTTTGAAACTTAAAACAAACCAGTGAAGGGAAACAGAATCATCTGTTCCCTCACTTACTGGAGGCTATACAATATAAGCTAAAAAGCTTGGTTAGACACAGATCCAACGTTAGACTGGATTGAAGCCGTATGAACTGCTGCAGCCCTGTAGTGCTGTTTTTAAAATGTTATCGCTGTTATACACAGAAGACATGCAATGCATTCACCTACACAGATATAAAATCAGAGGTTAGTTTCTACATGTTTCTACATTTGATGACATCCAGAAGTGGAAATGTTACATTAATAAATACTGAGAACTAAACACCAGTTCATTAGGTACACCTAGCTAAAACTACTGTGCCCTAGAATCCTCCCTTCATAAAGGTTATAATGTTCTGTTTTAGAGAGGTGTTGTTTCAACTGTATGACCATTTTGAAGGATGTAGTTTGTGGTGCAACCTTCATAAAAGTGTTGCATTGTATTAGACTGCACTAGTTTTAACTAACAAGGTGAACTAATTAAAATGTGTTTGTTGCTTCGGAAATAAAATTGCAGTCAGATTAGCTCTAAACTTAATAATACTCTCAAGGTTCATTTGTGTGATTCAGGAATGAATTAGTGACCTTCAATGATTATAATAACTCATTCAGATGAAAGAGCACTGCTCCACTGCTCATTCATCTGCCTTTTAAAAGGCAGTACATGTGTGATCTGGATCAGGAGGTATTAGGGGAAATATATTAAAGAATCATATCAGGGAGACACATTTACAAATGGGTTATATAGTCTTTTTATTATTTTTTTATATAATTTTAGACAGGATTATCTTGCCATCGCGAGATGGATGAGTTATTTGTAGCCTCAAGGAATAATCCATCAGTACATTTTATTCTGGCACATACAGGACAGACTGCTCAGCCGTGCAAATTGCGTTTGGGAGACAGTTGCCACATAAACTAAGCACAGACACAACCTGAGCTTCAAAAGATTCATATTAACTCTGTTCACAGCACTGATTACAGTGCAGTACACAAAGTCAGCACAACAGTAACGATAGTAAAAGGTGTATTTTGTTCTTCCTTAGGGACAACTCTGATGATAATATGGTTAACTTAATAAGCAGTGCTCTCACTCTCATACTGTACGAGCACCACATTGTTAATATAAACCTCTACGAAGCCAAGTGCCACCAACACTTATTAATCCCAGTCCCAACAGTCCTGCAGTCTTTCAGTGTTAAATTTAATTATGGATATAGTATATGACATAATTATTTTTAAGGGGCTTATAAGTGGAAAGAAAATCATTAATCAGGCTGAAGATACAAATAACAAATGTTTGTTCAATCTAGTGGCACCTTAGAGCAATGTTTCCCATCCTGGGGGTCGGGACCCCCACTAGGGTCACAATAATCTTGAGGGGTCACATTAACAGAGGAAAAAAAATAGAAAAAACATATCTGCTGCACAAATTTGTGTTTATTTGTTCCGACTTTTCCCTGTAGCTTCCAAAACGTGCACTATATTGCCTTTTTGAAGCAGGAATTGCAGCATTCTGGTCAAGGATCTAATCCTTGTACTAAGTAACCAAAAATGTACTGTCAGGAAGCAGGATATATTTAGTAATTTCATGTCAAACATTAGGTATGATGATCATGTTACTCAGGAGTGTATCGGGTCAGCAGGATGATTCACTTACAACCGCCTGCAGCTTATCCATGTCAATGGCCTTCAAGCTTCAATGCTTCCGACACTTACACTACATAAATACTTTCTAATTAAACACAGTTTTGTATGAAATGCTGCTTTTCAGGTACACATAAAGCCCATTCCTCTAAAACTGGACCAGTTTATTGCTTCTGTGTGAATGAACAGTATCTCATGAGAGCCCTCTGGTTGTTCGGGTGAGGTGAAAAAGGTGTTCACTCACATTTTAACAGCCTTCAGTTTTACTCCTGGAAAAGCCAGGAGGCAATTGAGCAATCGACTGGAAAATAAGCAGGCTAGTTAAAGGTCTGGTTTACTGCCAATACCTAGAAACCTACATAGGATTGATAGCGTTCCGTGCAACGGAGCATTACATTTCTCACTAAATCTTCTTCTAGTACGACATATGAAAGGCACTGGAGTATATCGATATCCTCAGAGTAATATCTGTGTCTTACGCTCTCCACTATGTTAGTCACTAACTATGTAGCATACACTGGCTTTATCAGAGCTATTTCACTGAAAACAGCAGCCTGTTACAGCTGGAAACAATATTTCTGAGAGAAAAACAGAGCCATTGTGGGCCAATGAGCTGAAAGATGCTAAAACTCTCCGTAGAGCTGGATCTGCAGACTTGGGTGATTATTATCTTTTACTTAATGACTATAAGTAACCCATTTCATGAAGTCATTTGTTCATATGAATATATGAACAATGCAGTTTTATATAAGGGACTTGAATGTGAAACTAAACAGTGTATTAATACTGCTGTAAATATCAATGACTATTCTACTACTATCAACTATAAATTATAGTAAAACCGTAAAGTCACACAGCAATATTATGTCCAACACACAGTTGCTATTTCATGTGCCTCTCAGTATCTAATGTATAGTTGCCAAATCATTGCAAAAAGCACTTGCTGTAATGCTTTAAGTGGAGTGACGGCTACCTCTGTAAATGCATCATTTACTATATATCTCTCCAGCGCTGCCTTGTCATCCAGCTGGCCGTGGTAACCTGGAACTTTTGGTTCCTGACTCCTCATATTAGACAAGTGCCAATAGGTGGATCAGCAGTTTCTGTGTCCTCTCTCTGTCTCTATCAGTCTCCATCTCCCTCTATAATTAAACCCTCTGCTCCAAGCATTGTCACGACAAATAGGCAGTGTGGGCGATGGGCGAACATGCGCGCACACACATGAGACCACTCACAGCAGTGCATCGCACATGTTCTAAAAAAGGACAACAATAAGTGAACTGATGATGACTTTGCAAACAGTTAGATTGTGTCAATGAAATAGTGATGAGTGTGTGTGGGGAGTTGTTGGTAGGTGTATACTGTATTAATTTGTACGTGTTAATATGTATACGAGAGAAAGAAAGGGGAGAACGCTTCACCTCACAAGGCAGTTGTTGTATAATCGATCACGCAAATCAAATCAATGAGATGCAGTTTAGAACACAGAGAAATTATATTTATATATCTAATATATCTAATTCCTCATGGGTAGGGAGGCAATTACGCAGGAATAATGGACTCCCCCACCGGTTATAAAAAAAAACTACATTTAATGGCTAAATGCAGACCATAAACTCTATCAAAAACGGGGTTTCATTTTATAAGGAAATTCTTAAGGATCATAACTTTAAGGGTCAGTTAATCCCACTTTCTTATTTAGGCTTAGTGTTATTAAGCAAGATCTGATTTGAGATCTTTGACTTTAAAACACAAGATACCACTCCCATAAATGAACCTTAATGGCATCTATTTTGTAGTACTAAAAGCACACAACAGCAACATTTACTTCCTGAACCAGTGTCCTGATATACTGATACTCAGGATAATGCAGACGTTTTTTTCCCTGATATTTGACCTTCAACTGTCGGTCTCTCTGTGCAGAAAGCTCCTGAGTGTGCCAGGAGAGGGCCTGGTCAATCTTATTCATCAAATTGAGAAATGACATTAAATGTGAAACCTGAACAGTGACTGAAATCCTGTTGTGACAAGGAACCGTTCCAAAACGACTGCGACTGACTGCGTATATGAACCTGAACTTGTTGCCGGGTGACAACCTCGAGTGTTACTTCACTGACACCTTTGTGTCTTCATTGACACCTTTATGTGGGTGATTTTTTCAAAACCTCACTCAACCTTAAAATAGTCCTCGTGACTATTTCTATGACTAGACTGTGTTTTAATGTGCATGTGAGTTGTGTGCACATTTAATAATAATAGTCTGTGTTCGCAGGTGTGTCCAGATAGACAGCAGGACAAAAAAAGATAATATATAGATGGACATCTGGACAAAGTGCACATTTTATTTTTGCCAAGCCTTGGCAGGCTTGTCTGCAATGATTTATCTGTTCTTCATCTTGCTGCAGACAAGCATTCTGTCTCAGCCCACCGTTTAACCAGGAGGAGTACTCGCCTTAGTTTCACCTCCCTGAGAGATGAATCAGTGTGTAGCTGTCATTTTAAGACTGGTCATCTTACTGCACAGATCAGGGGCAATAATTTTGTGCTTGGAGATTGTGTGCTCAGGTTCCTTATAACATATACATCTACCTGCTATAGTGGGATGAAATTGTCCACCCAGTGCATGTGTCAAGCAATATAATGATGTCTGGTATGTGCAAGAGACTTTTTGGAAACCCTGTGTCACAGTTGTTCCATCGCAAGAGGACCTGATTAGATTGCACACTGATTTTCCAGAACAATGACTTGTGGAGAATCCTTAAATTTAAACCACTGTCTACTTAACTCTCTATCCATTTTAGCCTTTCAGTCAATAAATTAAACATTCAGCCGGAGTGGAAAGTCCAATCTTTAAAACCGAGAACACAACTCTTCATTTGAAAAGCCCACAGTGACTGGAGGGCATGTAATCTGGCAGGGCTTGTATCTAACTTTTGAGTTGCATTTGAGTTTAGCCTGTAAACATTTAACCAGTTGTAGTCAACCTTTGTCTTTAGCATATCCTGCTGTACACAGACACTTGAAGCTGTCAAATCAGCAGAGTCTGGTGGCTCAACTTGCAGTAACCTTGGATCGACACAAATAAAGTAATAGTCGTGTTTTTACAATAGAGACAAGTGACATGTCAAATTAGAGCAGATTTTAAATAGAAATGTCAAACAAGGAAGGACTATATCTGATGCAACCTACTGTAAGACTGTCAGGCGGAAATAAACACCTGCTGAAGTAATTGTTGAGCCATTGGTATAGGTAATGAGACAGTGTTACACAGTGTTTCCTCTGTTGGATGTGTGTTTCACTAATAATGAATCTGCTGTGGAACGGAAACAATTTGTCAATTTATCCATCAGTCGAATGTAAGAAACAGAAAATACATTGTCCAACTATTTCGATTACTGATCAAACAACTGAAATATCGCAACAATTCTTGGATGGATTGCAATGAAAATTTGTAGGAAAATGTTGTAAGCATGTTAGCATACTGATGTTAGCACTTAGCTCAAAGCACTACTGTGTCTAAACAACCTCACATTTCCACCACTAGCGTCTTGTTAGTCTTGTTTAGGCAAAAATGCCAAATTTTCTGTTTTCAAATTGGAGTTTGACTATCTTGAGGTTTTGGACTGTTGAATGAATTGCCATCTCAGGCAATTGAGACATTATAATGAACATTTTCTGGCAATGTATAAGACTAAGCAGTTTATCAGTAATAGCATTAAAATAACTATAATAATAATAATAAAAATAGGATAATCAATTATGAAAATTATGGTTTGTTGTAGCCCTAATCTGCTGTGTGTGCTTTACAAAAACCCATTATATATTCAATAGCCAGTATTGCTGACTTAATTAGAGATGAGGACAGATCCCGGCCTATACTTTATTTTTATTTTTCTTTGGAGGTTTCCATTAGAGGACAAAAATACAACAGGCCTGATTTTACCACAGTCACAGAAGCTTTTCTGACACAGACAACAATTTGCAGTAATGAGGAGGTTGGTTTCTTCTGCCTGGAGAACCTCATTTTGAAATGAGCAATCATGCCCCATATTTGCCAGCAATTGTTTGGCTTTGTCACTCCCGCTAATTAGTGAACTGAAAACCAAATACCATTGCATTCAGTCTGAATGAAAACACCACTGGTTAATTGGCCACACAGGTCACGCTTTGACAGCAGTCAAGATGGCAGAATTTTGAAACTGGCACTAAAGCAGAAAACAAGTGCATGCTAAATGAGTTGGGTACGTCTCAAAGGTTGATAATGCTGTTAACAGTCACTCTTAAAGAATTTTAGTTTCAGTGCATCATCTTAAATTCATTTCCAAAACATCTTTGGGGTCCAATAAGTGTAAATTTTTGATTTCTTTCTCATAAAAGCATTAAAGAATATGTCCTAATTACCATTCCTACTCTCAGTGGAGCACTCAGTTGGTCCGTTTCATTTACATTTTGATATAAATATTAATGACTGAAAGCCACAGTGGGTTGACACTTCTGATCAATTTCACTATCCCAGCTTGCCATATGTTGCGAACAAACTTTTAATCTAGCCATTGTAATTACAAATTCAGCCAATACACTTTATTAGACACTTTACAATTTTTTTATGCCTGAAATGTTTTCAGAACCAGTCTTTGTGGACGCGAAATAAGAGATTGTTTCTGTCTGAACTGTCATGTTTTGCCAGTTTGAAAACCGTGGACAGATTCATTTCTGGTGACTTGCTGCTGCTGTCAGGTGCTATTGAAAAGTTGACTGTGAAACCTAGCAACTAGAAACTGACTCTTTCTTATTGTAAAGGTAGTGGTATTGAGGATATCAATAGCAACAGTAAAAAAATACTCCAGTATTGCATACAGTCCTGCATTCAAAATGTAATGTTTGAAGCTAAATGTAATAATTGTATTAAAAATAGAAGTATTTATTATGCTAACAAATCCATTTGTGTGAGCAACATTTAATGTTGACATGGTAGATCAAATGTTAACAACTCCATATACTATTTCAATTCAATTTTATTTATATAGCGCCATATCATAACAAAGTTATCTCAGGGCACTCAATCACATGGAGCCGGTCGAGACCAACTTCCACACACACAAAGACCCAACGTTCCCACC